>JAVDPK010002808.1:66202-78143 GCA_034780415.1 Cichlasoma orientale
GATAGATAGATAGATAGATAGATAGATAGATAGATAGATAGATAGATAGATAGATAGATAGATAGATAGATAGAGCACTGTGTGATTTTTATCCTGTTTATATCATTTTCTCCTTTTCTTTCTTTGTGCCTCTGTCTCTTTCCTGATTCATTTCAATAATCCTCTTTATTGGCACGAATGTTAGATGAACCATGTTGCCAAAGCATCTAAATACAAATTAAAATTTCACTCTCGCTCTCACTCTCTCTGTGATGTAATTAAGGATTTTTTTTTTCCAGTGAAAATTATTTAATCATGTATAATGCGCATGCAGATTAATCCAGCAGGGAATATAGGTTCAGACAGGGAATTGATGCAGCATGTCCTCAGAAAGTATTTGAGGTTAGTCAATGAGTTAAGCATGATTTTTCTCTCGTGGTGCTTGAATAACTACTTACTACTTAACCTTCTAAAGCCAAATGTATCATATTTGATACATAGTTTTTTTTGAGTTTTTGAGACCTCTCCAATCTCATTGTACATCCTATATAATGACAATAAAGGCATTCTATTCTATTACTGTGATGTACACCTGAATAAATTGCACAATATATTTTTAAGCAATAAATTTCACAAAAATATCTGATGTAGCAAAAATGGCACAAAATAAAACTCGCATATGCAAATTTATATTTAATGTATTTTTTATTTGTCAGAAGGTTCAATAAACACTCAAAAAATGTGAATTTTCTGTCAGTTATTTCATGGTTCGGGCTTTACAGGCTTAAGTTAGTTAAAATGTCCTTTCCATGGTGTTACTGTCTAAATACTGACAGTAAGTAAAGGAAACTCTGCACACAGTGTTGAATAATGGTGAGCCGTGGTTGCACAAAGGAGCCCACACAATGGAAACCCTTCATTTATATTTCAGTTGTTCTGGACTCAGATCAATATGGGCTGCTGTGGTTCCAGTGAATTCCCTTGAGTGCAATGGTGTGTTAATGAGCCTCAGAGCTCAGAAAGACTACACTCCCCCTGATAAGAGTGAACACACTCAGCAAGGATGGGTCAGAAAAGCCTAGCAGAAGTTGAAATAATTTCAATTTAATATGACCTATACAGGGAAAGTTGTCCTTTGGCCCAATAACCCCACCCCACCCCCACCCCAGTCACGATTTGCCATTGATTGTGATTAGTGTTGTGTTTGTTCATCTCCCACTCATAAAGTGTTCCTGTCTAAACCACTGTTGGTTTCATGTTCAGTCCATCAGCATTTTGAGAGCGAGGCTTCTTTCTAGAGCTTCCATTTCACACCAGTGATGTAACAATACCACTGGGACAAATCCATCAGAGAAGAAGAAACACAGAAACCAATTTGTAAGCTCGAGGGAGCAGCAGAGACCAGAGTGAAATGTGGCTATAGTGGAGAGGTTTGTTTTAAGTGTCCACAATTATAGACAACCTGCAGGGAATTACGCAGGCTCTGTGGCTGTATTTGTTATTTTTATTATAGCCTATGCTTCGCGAGCTCAGGTTTGACATAGGCTAGTATAAATGTAGTAATGTGGAATGGTCAGCTTTGGGGATTTTAGACTGTCCTCTCAAAAAGAAAAAAAAACAGTGTATTCTTTGTGCAGCATCTTATTACAAAATATGGTTACATTTTATTGCTAAGTAACCTTTAGCCTTTATTTCAGCAAATGTCCAAATATACTGCATCTGCCCAAGCACCTTCTAGTGGTAATTATGACAGGGGCAAAGGGGAAGGCCTTTTTTCTCGTTGTGACAAACAAAATACTGAGTAAACAATGTTTACACTGCTGGAGAGCCCTGTAATCTCCACAAGTGGGCAAACTAGTGTTTTATGTTCATGTAAATATGACAGAAACTGAAACATCAGTGCACCTCCTTGCATTGCTATCTTTCCCCGTTCACTGCTTATTCCACTTACACAATAAACAGACGTATAGGATAGATGGACTGGTTCTTATTGCTTTTCTTCTCTAAAGCACTTCATACAACATGCCACATTCACCCATTCACACAAGCACTTTTTTTCCTATGCCTAAGTGCTTTCTATCTAATATTCACAGATTCACACTCCGATGAATCAGAGAGCAACATGGGGTTCAGTATCTTGCCCAAGGATACTTTGGCATGCAGAATGGAGCAGCCTGCTCTAACTCCTGAGCTACAGCCACCCCGAAGGATACAGTTACTGCACTCACAAGTTCCTTTAGGTTATGGTTTTCATAGCCACCTGCAAACAGTTCAATATAGCCTGAAAGGATTTTGTTGGTGGGGGAGGGGGGGGGGGATATACAGGGAAATTTAATGTAGTTCAATTACAAGGCAAAGTCACATTATTGAGAAACTTGACTTGTGTGTGTTTTCTGTGAAGTTTGCAGTGAGTCGATGGCTGCCCACAGGCGACCCCTGCTGTAGGTGCTGATGCCCGATCAGCACCTCCACACAGAATGTGCAGCTTTTTCACTTTCTTTCACTTTATGTCAGCCTTTCATGTTTCACACTTTTCTGGTTTGCAAACTCATCACAGGGCCTTTTTTCCCCTCTTTTCTCAGCATGCATCCCCATCCTTCATTTCTCAAAGTTTGTGTTGCTATAACACGGCATCAAACTTGGCATGAGGTTTTGACTGCAGCAGTAAAGGTCTGTAATTGGCTGGGGGGAAAGGAGAACAAGAATAAGTGCTTCCTCTTTAACTCCTGCTGATGAGGTTTGGGTGAGCCAGGCAGGCTGTAGTAGCATATAAAAATGTAGAGGTGGGATTTTTCATTTTCAGATTACAGCAGCTTTATTCACGATGCAGTAACTGTACTGCAGTATACGTAGAACCTGCTTGGTCTGGGTGTAGTGATGTCATGTCATACGTTCAACTGTCCTATAGCTATTGCAGCAGTACGTGTGGACAATGAATCCGTATTGTAGGTGATTTCAAACAACTCATGAACGTGTCAGCTAAACAAAGACATTTTTGCACCACATCACCACTGGACAAATGCCTAAAGAGGATCCTATTGATTGTATAAATATTTAAAGAAATTAAATTATTTTTTAGTTTTAAGAATTAAATTATTAAGTTTGAGTCCGGATAATGTGCAGACTCATCGGTGCAGACCTTTCACTTTTTTATTTTTCATCCACATCGTCCACTTCCATCAAGTCTGGAGAACTAACCTCTGTCCTTCAAGTAATCTCTATTGATTTGGTAATTTTGCAATTGTAACAGTTTTCTCAGCTTCATTTATTTGCACTATCCAAAAACCTAATCAAATATTTGCTGAACTATTTGGTAGTTCCAATACATCAGAGATGACATTATGTTCTTTGTACTTTTCATTTGTTAGCAAAAATAACAAAAAAAAAAAAGAAATGTGAGCAATGAATTTAAATTGGTTCGCTGATATAGCTGCTCATTTTCCCAGTATTTGATTGCATGACTATATATATATATATAAACTGAGCCTTTCAGTTATTTAGTTACAAAACTTGTGATTTTCTACTGCTAGTGACAAGAATGTAAAGCATCTACAACACAATGTTTGTGATGACTCCCATCTCATATATCAACAGTCATTAGCATTGCAAGACTCTCTGCTGAGGTGTGGAGCTAAAGACAGATGGTGATTCTTATAGAATGAAAGGTGTAATAAATGAAGCCGAGGCACATCTGCAGTAAACCTGATCACCATGATTGCTTATGGGAAGTAACTGCTTTTGAATCTTAGCTGTGTTTAAAAAGAAAATGGGATTTCATAATGATTTAATAACTCATGTACATTTTGTCAATGGCTCATTGTGTAAATTAAGGTGGGAATATCTCAGTCTTGTGGTCCTTCCTCTCGCACACAGCACAACGTATCAAGTAAACACCAAAATGTTTTCTCATGTTAAAAAAATTGCCATTATGGAAGGCCAGGTGTACCCCCTCCTCCACCACCACCAGTAAATCAATAAATAAATAAGATGAATCTTTTTTTTTTTTAAGAGAAGCTGTTTATGATTAAAGGTACTGTATGTTCACGTTAAGTCAAACTGCAAGAGTGTCAAAATAATCCAAAAAAAGTCAATAAAGGTATGCATTAAACTCATAGTTCTGGCTTTTTTTCATGATATTTATATTTCTAAAGTATTTTTTTATATATTTTATGTCAAATTATTGAGTTTTTATTTATTTTATTTATTTTAAAATTATTTATTTTAAAATATACAGTCATATAAGTCTAGACTTGTCTCGTCCAGGAAGTGGTGCGGAGGATGGCCAGGATTATCCATGATGGATAACAGTTTGTTCCGTGAACTTCAAAAGCATTCAGTTTGCAGCCAATCACAAAGCCAACCTTCCTACTCAGTTTATCCAGTTTGCTACACTCTCAGCAGACCACAGCATAACCAAGTGATAGAAAATCTCCAACTGTTTGCCGTGCACATCAAAGGCTTCAGCTTCCTTAGGAAATGCAGTCTGTTCATCCTTCTTGCACACTGCCTCTGTGTTGGTCTTCCAGTTCAGCCTGTTGTCAGTTTGTATGTCTGGCTGCTTGTACTCCTTAACAACAACAACAACATCTTAACAACATCTTGTTCCAGGATAGACAGCGGTTGTATAGCTGTCCTCTTCCTTCTGAAGTTGATCACCATCTCTGGTCTTGTTCACAGTCAGGAACAAATGACCCATTCCATAAAATCATTCACTAGTGCTTTGTACTCCTCCTCAAACACTTATACATCCAACTACTTCAGAATTGTCAGAGAAGTTCTGTAGGAGGCATGACCTGTAACTGTACTGAAAGTTTAAGGGTTACAAGGTGATGGAATGGAGAACACACCCTGTGGAGCTCCTGTATTGCACATCACCAAATCAGACAGAGCACTGTCCAATCTCACATACTCACATCTCGTATTCACAATTTGTAATTCTGATAATTATTACATTTAAAATTTAATTCCACATGATTTTTACTGAGCGAGCTCTGTTTTTATCTCATAATTGAAAATTTTTATATGACACTTGTTTAAATTCTATCTCATAATCTTGTCTCAGTAAGTCATGCTCTCCGAATCACAACCATAACAGCTGGTCAGGAAGAGCAATCACAGCTCGACTGCTTTCCGTCTCCGGGAAACAGAGGTTCTGGTGTGTCGCTGTGTGCTGTGCGCTCACAATGCATGTGATGTTTCTGGTGCCACTACTCTGAATGGAAGAACTGGAGGTCGAGCAGTGCCACCACTGATATAAAGAGGTCCCTCTCAAGTCAAGAGCCGTCTCCTGTTGCTTGCTGACTTTTAGAGAGAGATTGTTGTCCTTACATCAGATGTGGAGCTGTGCTGCTTCAACTGTCAGTGTGACACATCCTCATTAGTGAACGGTCCCTCGGCTGCAGTCTCAGCAGTAGATTTGCTGGAATGATTGCTCTGAAGAGTTGCAGGTCTGGATAAGTGGACAGGGTTGGGGTAGGGGTGGTGTTGATGGTTGAGGAGAGAATTTGGTGAAGCTACAGCAGCTGTAGCAGCTGCATAGTTATGGACACTGATATTAAGGTGCTTTGCATTTAATTATAGGTCTCTGTGGTAACCTATGATATGGAGCACGGTTAACCTGCAGGAGTTTATTGCACAAGAAGTTTAATTAGCTTGAAAATTAGCATGAAATTCAGGAAAGATCTACTGTGTGTAGACCTTATGCCCTTGTAGTTACATACATCAGGAGAAGCTACATACAATAACTGTGCTGATAGGAATGAAAGGCAAGGAAGTACCTGCTTGTATAAAGCTATGGGTTTTATATGTGTTCTACATCTTAGTTAAACCTGTTGCCATGCAAACATATGCACACACAACATATATTTGACAGTGATTGTGATGAAATTCTCACCTCGTGGTGTTGCTGAATGAAAACTCAGAGGATAACCAAAATTATTATGATTAATTTATGACTATCTGAATTAAATTCACAGGAAATACATTTTTTAATTGTTGAGAAACTTCAGTCAAAACCAAGAAACATCAATCTTCTGGTAACAGGATGCATTTTCTGAAGATGATTAAAAACTTAATGACAATTTGATACTTTAAATGCTTTAGTTTATGCTGCTAAAATATTTAAAGATTACCAAAAAAATGGAAAGGTAATGTAAACAAACTACATGAAATATAAAGTTCTTTTAGATGCAAAGGTTTATCAGCTGATTTCCTGCCCTGATCCTCACCCTGAACTTTGCAGCTTCTCACTTACTGGAGCTCAGAGCAGTTTAAAGATTATAAAACACCACAGCTCACTCAGAATCACTCGCTTTCTTGCTCTCACACACATCATTCAAAAGCAGCACTCACGGGCTTATGAAACTCTTTTTTTTCCTTGGGAAAATCTCCTTAAAACCCACTCTGAAAGTAAAGCCCCAAGCGTGTGAGAGCTTTGAAAAAGACATCAGATCGGCTGAGAGGACGCCCTCTCCTCTCCTGCTGCTCAGTGCAGCAGCTCTGATGCTGAGAGCGATGCCATGGTGTTTCGTAAACTGCAGACCTACACTATATTGCCAAAAGTATTCGCTCATCTGCCTTCACATGCATGTAAACTTGAGTGACATCCCAATCCTAATCCAGAGGGTTTAATATGATGTCAGTCCACCCTTTGAAGCTATAACAGCTTCAACTCTTCTGGGAAGGCTTTCCACAAGGTTTAGGAGTGTTTATGGGAATTTTTGACCATTCTTCCAGAAGCACATTTTTGAGGTGAGACACTGATGTTGGATGAGAAGGTCTGGCTCGCAGTCTCTGCTCATCATCCCAAAGGTGTTCTGTCAGGTTGAGGTCAGGACTCTGTGCAGGTTCTTCCACACCAATCTCTCTCATCCATGTCTTTATGGACCTGCTTTGTGCACTGGTGTGTGGTCATGTTGGAACAGGAAGGGGCCATCCCCAAACTATTCCCACAAAGTTGGGAGCATGAAATTGTCCAAAATCTCTAGAGTTCCTTTCACTGGAACTGAAAACAACCACCATAATCCCCCCCTCCACCAAACTTTACACTTGACACAATGCAGTCAGACAAGTATTGTTCTCCCGCCAACCACCAAACCCAGATTGCCAGATGGAGAAGTGTGATTCGTCACTCTAGAGAACACGTCTCCACTGCTCTAGAGTCCAGTGGCGGCGTGCTTTACACACTGGATCTAACGCTTTGCATTGTGCTTGGTGATGTAAGGCTTGGATGCAGCTGCTCGGCCATGGAAACCCATTCATGAAGCTCTCTACACACTGTTCTTGAGCTAATCTGAAGGCCACATGAAGTGTGGAGGTCTGTTGTGATTGACTGCAGAAAGCTGGTGACCTCTGTTTACTATGTGCCTCACCATACGGTGACCCCGCTCTGTGATTTTACGTGGCCTACCACTTTGTGGCTGAGTTGCTTTTCTTTCCAGTTGCTTCCACTTTCTTATAATACTACTAAAAGCTGACTGTGGGATATTTAGTAGCGAGGAAATTTCATGACTGGACTTGTTGCACAGGTGGCATCCTATCACGGTACCATGCTGGAAGTCACTGAACTCCTGACAGCGCCTCCAGAATCCAGAATCTTTTTTCTATAAGTGCTATAAGACAGCTTTTTTAAATTTGTTATTTTGTATTCTTGTCTTTTTTGCTCATACAGTATATTGAAATGTTTTTATTGTTCAGATCTTTTGATTTCCATATACCTAAAAATGTAGCCTTCCCCTCAAAAGTACATAAATATGCAAGAGCTGCTGTAGTCACTAGAGTGCTGTACTTACAGTATAATCTGCAGGTATTCTGTTAAATTTAACTTTAGTTTCAGGTAGAGTTAATTAGCTATCTCAACATTAAAGTTGCAATTAATAAACAGGCAAAAACTAACAGAAAACAGAGCTCTTTGTTTTAGCTAAGCTAGCTAAGACTAGTCACAGCTGTCCCATCAGATAGCATTCACTTGACATACTGGAACACAATTTTTGGGTAGTATGCAGCCAAAGTGTATATAGTTTTGAGGCACTGTAGTTAATTAAGCACTTATGACTTTTTTCTGCATTATCAGATGTAAACTGGTTGTATTTATTTCTAAGTTAAATTAGCTGAGAGGCCTAAATGCTGCTGCGGTGTTGTGACATGCTTCATATGTTTCCCCATAAAGATTTACAAATAAAATAAATTAATGTCAGAAAAAGGGCAAATAATATATAAAAATTGATATCAACATGATTTTAGTAGCAGTAGTAATAACAGTACCCATTAGGAGTGCATCAGGCTTAATTTAAAGTTTAAAACAAACAAACAACTCCAAAAAACAAGTTTCTCGACACATTTCATGAAGTCATTTTAAAACCCTGAAATCTCTCTCTGCCTTTGTGCCTGTTCTGTCACGCTCTGAATAAAAGTATGAAGGAGACTTGTTTGATAATCCTTTATGAAGGTCTAGGCTGGTCTATTGTGTCTGGGTGTGTGCTCAGCTGGGACGGCTGCAGTGCTGAAACCCAGCAGGGAGAAGCAGGAAGCTGTCTGAGTATTTATATCTCCCTCCTCTCCAACAATACAAAGCTGTGAACGAGCCAAGTCCAGCAGGATTTCGCACTGAGTCACCCCAAAACCATCCCAACAAGAAGATTTTATCTTTATTATGGCTGTATATTGCTTCTTATTGTACAAGTTGCATGGAACTTCCACATAAATTTGATGACTGAAAGGACAGAGAAAGGCTACAAGTAACTATTATTTTCATTACTCATCGTTCATTCGTTTTTCTTGTTAAATCACATAACAGTCTGAGCTAAAAACTTGTTTAAAAGTGTGAGGTTTCCTAGAGTTGTCAAATGTCAAATGTCTTGATTTGTCTAAAACCAGATTTCCTCAACTTATTATAGCAATTTTCAATTTGCTATAATAAACTGAAGAAAAACAGCAAGTTCTCACATTTGAAAACCTAGTTGCCTATTGCAGGATTAATCAGTTCATAGATCAAATAATCAGTTAGCTTTAATAAAGAACTATGAGAACACTGTAATGTAGCAATCAGCCTGATGTCATCAGAAAATTAGTGGTCAGTTTTTGAAATAGGATGTATTTGTGTCACGCAGTTGTGTGAATAGGTGCGCATTCAACTATTTCACAGAGACACTGGGCTGGGACTTCTCACCATAGCAACCAAGAAAAGAGAAGAGAAACTTGTTGCAGACATTGCCTTCTGTGTTAAACACTGTCTAAATTATTACCTCTTCTTAAACATCAGCAAGTACATTCAGTGCCAAAAAACTAAGCTCAAGTGAACCCCCGTTTCTCCCAGCAGAACAATGGACAACACTACGCTGCAAAAACTGGTCAGAAAGAACCCAATGTGTTAACATCCCAGATCTGAATTTGATAAAGCCTCACAGGATGTGTTGGAACTACCCCAAACCACAGAGGCGAGGGATTCCCGAAGGATTCTCTGCCTGTCCTATTGTAAGACACCAGAGGACACTCAGAGCTCACATGTCCCTGCCCCAACTGGTCGGAGCTGTTTTGCTGGGAACAGGGGAGCGTACATAGTATTAGATGGCTTTAATAATATGGCTGACCAATGTTCTTTTGCTAGTGGTTTTATAACTGACATATTCAATTCAATTCAATTTTATTTACAGTATATAGCACCAAATAACAACAGTAGTCGCCTTAAGGTGCTTTTTATTGTAAGGTAAAGACCCTACAATAATAGAATATAACAGTTCTGTTCTTTATGTATATACTATAAACTAAGCAGGAACATATTCTAAATTTTAGAGCACTAAAAGTTGCAAATATCTGTTTTGATAACAGTTTCATTCTCTTGAACAGCTCCATAAAAACTGTAACTACTCGTTTATTAAAGATCACTTCAGGATATATTTATCTTTTCTTGCACCCTCAAGTAGTGTCTTACCAAGTAGTTATTTACCTTCTCTGTATGTCTCATCTTATCTAGTCACTAATTTTTAAACAAATGTTTTCTTTGAAGTAGAGCCCTTTCATAATCCCGAGATCTGAGCAGTTAATAGTCTTTCTAAATTTGGGAATGTTAGCCAAAAATAGGACACAAAACAGAATGATATGAACCTTCAGATAGAGGAAATCCATCCAGGCAAAATATTCACTCTTTTCAGCTCTGTGGGATAAAATTAATGAAGTCTTTTATCAATGTGAACACAAAGATAGTTTATTCAGTGAGATTTCTGTGACAGGATTTGTCACACTGCAGCTTTAAAGTGCCTTTCCTGAAGCTGAAAGGTCACCAGTTGGAGGCAGCGTGGGTTCATCAGCTTCTTCAACTTCTATCAACAAATCCTTGAGAGATACAGCGACCCCCCACCTGCATTACCAGTGTGTTGCCTTGAACCAGCGCATCAGCCGAATGTCTCAAGTGTAACTGCAAAGCGTGCAGGCTGTACAGTAAAACCTCTCCCAGGGTTTGTGATAGCAGCAACGAGCATTTCATCAGACGGGGCCTGCCTCTGCCTGCCTCATGACTTCCTCTCTTTGATGCCAAACCCTGCAGTAATATGCAAAGAAGGTTAGGAAGAGGCTGGGAGCAATTGCTCCTACAGAGCAAAGAGTGGAGTAGACTGTGTTTCATTTTCAGAGGTTAAAGTCTGCCAGTGAGCTTCATCTTGACACACCAGAGCTGTAAATTATATGGTGATACAGCCGCACCACCACCATTCCCTTCATAAGACACAGTTTCACAGTGTATTGATGACACACTTTTAAAGGTGTATACTTTGTAGCATGAATATAGGTGTAATATCAGAAATATCCTTCTATAAGCTGGGATATTTATAGAGATATTGATGAATCTAACACAGATTAGTGTTTTGGATCTTGAAGGAATTTCAAAATAATAATACCCACTGAGTGTATTGTTTTAGGTTTTGCGTGTTCTTTGAATCGGCACGAGAATGAAAAACAAGAGAAGGGAAATGAGGATTCTTTACTTAATTTAATAAAAGCCATTTGCGAGACAGATTACAGGTTATAACCCGGGTGAGACTGCATAGCATTGCCAGCATCTTGCTGATGGGTGCATGGAGTACACACACTTCTTCTCTCAACGTAGACTTCATATAGTCAACCTTATCAGTATCAGTTACGTCACGCACAGAACAGAGCACGAAGAGTGACTACATGTTTTGTCAGGGTTTCATAGTTAAAGCTTATCTATGTTGGTTACATCAGGTAAAAAACAGTCTTGTGGAGCACAGAGATTCCAGTTACTGGGCGCCCAAGTGGCCTTGAAGTCTTCTTTCACAGGCAGAGAGTTAAAAACAAAACAATCCAAATGGCACCATCCTTGATTCTGCATTTTTCAAACAGTAGTTCATTTGTAATAGGTTAGAGGATATAGGTTAAAGGTTACATAGGCCTAGAACCATTAAAATGATTTCCTTCAAATCCTTCAATCTCATACAACGGTTTTGTTACAGTTGCAATATTTTCTTCTGCTGGAGAGAGAAAAATCCATCAAGAGGAAGCATTTACTGAGGTCATATCCCACAGACTGTATACAAAGATGGACACAATAGCAACTCACTGAAAGAATGTATTAAGTGAGCTGATGCGTCACTGCCATTCAGCCTTCCTGCCACTTCTTTCCACTTCATTCCAGTCATCGTGTTGCAGTTTAGTGAAAAAAACAGCACTAGGACTCTACGTCAAAGAAAATATTTGTTTATTTGCCATATAAGCCCATACTGATTATTTGATACTAAAAGATTAATTAAATTAAATTAAAAGTTATTTATATAGCGCCAAATCACAACAAACAGTCACCTCAAGGTGCCTTATACTGTAAGGCCCTACAATAATTACAGAGAAAACCCAACAGTCAAAATGACCCCCTATGAGCCAGTGTTGTAGTCAAGACCGCCTATCCCGAGACCGAGACAAGACCAAGACCAGAGTGTATCGAGACCGAGACAAG
>JAVDPK010002808.1:78607-91237 GCA_034780415.1 Cichlasoma orientale
TCTCGAGACCGGTCTCGAGACCAAGACCGGTCTCGAGTACTACAACACTGCTATGAGCAAGCACTTGGCGACAGTGGGAAGGAAAAAACTTCCTTTTAACTAATTGATATGTGTCATCTGGCTTCATGGATAGATAAAAGTGGGTATCTTCTGCATAACAATGAAAATGTATGCAATGCTTTCTAATAATACTGGCCAAGGGAAACATATGTAATATAAATAAAATTGGACCTAGCACAGAACCCTGTGGAACTCCGTAATTAACCTTAGTGTGTGAGGAAGACTCCCCATTTACATGAACAAATTGGACTCTATAAGATAAGATGAAATTACATTTCTTATTCCTTAAATATAGCTAAGCTGTTTTAGAGCATTTGCACATACTTTCCTTAACAAATGTAGGTTGGCATCTGGCCTTGTAATTTATCTCCCAGTTGTAATTGGAATTTTATTTTTAAAGACTTCAGCATATTGAGGATCTCCTGCAGTGCTCAGAGCTCAGCAGACACCGACTCACAGGCTCATGGTGAACGCTGAGCAGAGAGGAAACAGCAGCAGCTCTGCTCTGCATATTCTTGCTTTCTAAAACTTCAAAGTTCACTCAGATGGAGCCTCAGTCTGCCTTGGATTTTCAATACACCCACTGCTTGGCTAACAGCAATAAAGAAACCCTCATCTTTAATACAGTGTGCCTTCCATTTCTTTCATTAGAACTGATTCTTGTCTGCTGCAACGATACACAGAACGAAAACCTGGAAAGAGAAAAGCATTTTGGTGACCTATTTGGTTATTTTCATCAGGCTATGATGACTTTATCTGCTTACAATGAGGGTGGAGGCAATGCATACACACACACACACACACACACACACGCACACGCACACACAGATTTAACAAGCCTCCACAGGGGGTCTTTGCTGCAGCAGAGAGCAGCTGGCTGGCCCGGATACTATTAACAGAAATGTGTGTTTGAGCTGCAGCGAAAAGATATTTTGGCAAAATCTGAAATATGCTATTGTGGGTGTGCGCCACATGAAACCCAGTTCTACTTTAAAAAATTGAGGCTCGTGAAGACAGGCATGCAAAACAGGGATCCATGCATGTGCACAGTATTACCAGCTTTAGCTGTGCTGTGCCAAGCTAGGATTAGATTTCCACTCTAGCATCATGCAAGGTATACTGGATCGCTAAAGCTGGTTAAAGTCAAATTTTATCACAGAGATTCCACTGTGTTCATGACTCTTTTATTCATGCTAATGTTAACTTAAATCCTCCAGAAACTGACCACATGACTTGTTTTTTTTTTTTTGCAGGATGTTATTTCAACCTATAGTTTGGCTTTAAAGCTGAAGGAGAAGCTGTGTGAAGAAGTCCAACTAAAACGTACGCTTAGAAATGGGGATGAAAAATGCAAAACATTCTCATTTCCAAACTCTGAATTGCATTCTCTCTGTCGTTCTCCCTCAGATTTGAGGGAGGATGGAAGATTCATATCCCCCCAAAGATTTAGAACACAAAACAATCCTTACCCAGTTTCTAAAATTAGCATTTTAGTCTTTCAGTTATTGCTGTAGTAATACAGAAATTAGCCCACACAGAAATTATGTTTTAACTTGGGATGGTTGGGAAAATAAAGTCAACTAATATCTTTTGTCATAGTTTCTGCTGAAATTAACACTGGTCCTTGTACAGTGGGTTCCTGTAGAGTCCAGACTCAATTTTAAAATCTTCCTTGCATCCTGGCCCGTAATGACTCTACTATCCCACCTGAGCTCCGTGCTCTCGGGGCTCACATGCGGATACTGGATCTTTCAAAAGTAGAATGGTAGGTGTAGCCTTTGGCCATCGAGCTCCTCTGCTCTGGAACCAGCTCACAGTTTGGCTTCGAAGGCAGGCATCCTCTCTACGCTCAGTTACCTCACCCCCAACTGTTTGAGCCAGACGGTAGGCCACCCTCGAGAAGAACAGAAGCGCTGTTGTCTATGATATTAATGTGTGCTATAGCATTAAGGTTTAGTGAATTTGTTTTTTAGCCCAAAACTGGTGTCAAAATATGCATGTAGTGTTAGGAATCCACAAAGGGAACAGATATTTGTAGAGGAACAAAACTGGGAATAGGAAGAAAGTACAGATGAGTGTGAAAGAGAAAGAGGAGAAGGTGGTGACAGAAAGGAGAGAAAGAGGGAAAAGATAAGAGGGGGAGGAGGTGGGAGGGAGGGAGGAGGTGTGAGTTGGCATAAAGAGGAAAGGGAAGAGTGGGAGAGACAGAGGAGAGGTGACATTTAAAAATAGAGGAGAGGAAGGAGAAGAAGATGTATGAGAGAGAGAGAGAGAGAGAGAGAGAGAGAGAGAGAGAGAGAGGAGAAATACAGCAGCTGTTTTCCCTCCTTAGATGTGATTTTCCTGGTGGCCTATGATTTTTCTTTTGAGACTGAAAATGTAATCTGTAAGTTTATCTTTATGCTATTTAACCTGTGATGATGGGTAGCAGCCAGTGCAGCTGGTGATACTATCATATAGAAATTAAACAAAGGCTCATGTCAGGGTTGTCATTTAGTGCTCTGAGTGTGAGTAGGACCTGTTAATGCCTAACTCAGAAAATCTCTAAGTATAATCTCTATGTAAATATCTCTATGTATATACAGTACCAGTCAAAGGTTTTGACTGGTACTGTATGTCTACGTGTAATAAGATAAGATAAGATAAGATAAGATAAGATAAGATAAGATAAGATAAGATAAGAAATTTTTATTGTCATTGCACAATACACTGAAATTTTGTTGGAGCCATCCTCCAGGTGTAAGCAGAATCTCAGCTGCTGGACAACTTGTGAATCAGTCACTTTGAGAAACAGAGATTGTGGAAATGGTGTTTCTGCTCTCCAAAATCAAATGAAACAAACAGTTGAGGCCAGCAGGATCGAATCCTCAGCTCTGTGAGTATTAAGTCAAATAAACAATCATTTCAAGTACAGAAAGGTAACTACAGCACTGAAAAAAGGGCGGGTGGGCTTGTGGATGAATATGTAAATAGATTTTTTTTTCAATCGATCAGTTTTCACACATGCGCTGCAGCCTTGAACATTTCTAGGAACACACCACACACATGCTTTGAGACCACAAATGTTCAATGAAGCGGATGCAACAGACTCTTGTTGTCTGTCATTTTGATGGACAGGATTGTAAAGACTCTGTGATAATGGGTTTTTGCCTGTCATTTGTTTTATTGATAATACGACATATGTAACAACATTACCTTCTCGATCGCAATAACCAGTACACGGAAATTGAGTTTTATGATACTAAAACACTGTACTCGTGCGTTAACAGGCAAATATGAACTAAGTGGATTTAAGTGGTTTCTTGCTTGAGCTTAATCTAATGCATCAAGAGAGGTTGTTCCAGAGGTGACATTTTTCTGTTTTATGCCTTTCCCTGAGCAGACAGCTTTTCGTATTCAGATTTTAATGTCATTGTTTTGTCATTGTTCAGTGACTTAAAGTTACAGTGTGTAAAATATCATCTCTAGATGTCAGTAGATTGCAGATTAAAGTCAACTGAATTCTGTATTCTTATTCATCCCAATTTAAGTGCATAATCGTACCTACGGTGGCCACCGGAGGACAAACAACTCTGGCCAGCATTGTTTACCTCAGCTGGTGTCCACGTCTATTTGCTCTGAGGCTGTAAAACTTTGTGAAAGGAGTCCAATATGAGTTGACCAGTCAGTGAAGCTCACTTCTGTCTGATGACAGCAATACCGGTGAGCTGTTAGGGATATCTGGAACTTTTCTGTCGGTAAGTGCTGCTGTTTTTGCCGCTGTTAGCTGCTGTTAGCCAGCGTTTGTGAAACTTTCTTTGAAGTGGCGCTAGTGTTGTTGGATCTTGCAATGTGAGAATGTAATCAACCTGTTTATCAGAGGGAAACTGTGATTTTTAGGACAGAAGAGCCTAACATCAGCTGGCATATCACTAGCTTAAAACCTGTTGTCATTGTTTAACCAGCTTGTTGTCAGTTGTCCGGACACAGAAGTTCACATTTGCTTTCAATAAAACTTTAAGCTAGTGACTGACACCATGAACTCATCAGGAAACTGTTTGCTGAGGTCACAGGTCACTTCTACAATCTACTTTTCAGACCCAGAGGTTACATGCACTTATATATAGTCTATGCTTCAAGACAGCAAATTTCTTTCCTGAGCCACACTGGAAACAGACATTTAATGTTTTGAAATTCAATTTAGCCAGGTGAAGTGAGCTTGAAGTTTTTGCACTTTTTTTTTTTTTTTTTTTTGTGCTCACTTCACTGAATCTCTACATTGTTGTCCAAAGTTAGCATGAGCTATAGAGTGACAATAGACTTATGCATGGGAAATGAAGTTGAGAAAAACTGGAATCATCTTTTAAGATACGGAGTCATCCTAAGGGCTTGGGATAACAAAAGCATTTTGCATTACAAGAACCGCTCTGGATTTTCCAGTAGCAGAGATGAATGCAGCCGTAGAATGCACTGACAGGAGCAACCAATTCATTCAACACATACCGGGAAGACCGCATTAGTGAGCATGAAGAGGAAACAGTTTAACAATTAAAACAAAAGCCTGTAATAAATCAGCTCTCTCTCTCTCTCTCTGAAGCCTTCAGGTTCTTTCTTTCCAGTAAAGCATGACTGCCAACTTCTCCAGCACTCAGTGACTTCAACAAAGAAATTATAAACCACAGACTGTTGTTCCAAAATTTATAGGATATATCTGCTTTCTTTCAACTTCTTTCATGTAGTGGGCAGGAAAACATGATTGTTTAGTTTGTTCTTCATAATGTCTAGCAGGATATCCTGTTGTCTTTCTGCTTATATCTCCACAAAATTGGTTTAACGTCTGGCCTGTGGCTACAGTGGCTAGATTCTCATGAGATTCAAAAGTTCATGATCCATCTGCCAAGCTTCAAGTCAGTGCAGACTATTTGACTTGATATGGGCAGAAAGTTCACAGCTATGCAATTGTTTCAGATGTGAAATAGGTTGTTAATTTTTTTAACGTGACTGCCTGTAAGTGCTTTTTATTCAGAAAATTTCCCTCTAACCAGAAATTATTTAGTTTTTCCAGTTGTAGAAGAGATGTTTCGATTCTTAATAACTGATGCTCCTTGGTGTTGTCAACTCTCCTACAACAGAGCTGTGTTAATAAATAAAGATTCCCTTTTTTTCAGCTGCTGCTTGGCTCTCCCTTGAACATTTATTCTCATGGTGAATTTGGAGCTCTAAGGCTAATTTTGTAAGTAGATGAAGTGTATAAAAAAATCTAATTTTAAACATGTCTTGAATAAATCAATGGTATGGTATCTGAAAGATTCTGGACATTTCTATAAAAAAAAATTGTTAAAAAATCATTGCAAAAGATCTGAACTAAGGAAGTGAAAGCAGAAGCAATTAAAAAAGGAAGAAAAATAAGACGAAAAATTCTGTTTTCATCACTAATCGGAAAGTCTAAAAAAAAAACAGGATACTAAAAAATGAACTTTCCTCTGCAGTGAAACAACTGCTGCCTCCGGCGAAAGTTTTAGGGGGAAGAACAAGAAGATGAAATTATTAGCAGAAGGAAGACAATTTGAGAAGTAAAAGAGAAGAAACAAAAAATAACTATGCCTATTTTTCCAGACCCAAACAGAACAGATTTTCATCTTAATCTTTTCTGCATTTCCTTCTTCTCATTTTATTTTCCCCTTTTCTAGAGGGAACAAAATTTTTGAAAACAAAATTCTGGGGCAAAGTTAGCAAACATGGTTTTGATCAGACCTGGCTGGTGATTGTACACATCCTGTTTTTATGCCCCGCTGATCATGGTAATTAGTTTATTTAAATAATGCTTCAAAATAAGTGCCCAAAATCAGTTTAAGATGGCTGCTGAGATGCGAGACATACTTCTAGAAGAACTTTGATATTAGGAGTTACTAGCAGTGGCATAATGTCGATACGAGCAAGGCAAGCACTAGTCAACTCTAAAAATATGCATCAGCTGAAACCAAAAGTGAACAAGATTTCTGTCCTTTCATCTCAAACAGCGTTCTGTCATAAAACTGTTCGCTTGTTTGAATCCATCCTGTTTTAATACTGCCATCTTGTGGCTGCAGTTTGCTATTGTTGCTGGAAGCTCTTCTTGCCTTGGATCCCATTAGAAACTGTAGCATGTCTCCATTTCACGGGCATGTCCATGTCCTCTTAACAATGGCTGGAGCTTGTCGAGCTGATTGGCCAGCAGCTTTTTTATGGTTGTTTGTGCATGCACATTGTCTTTGACGGTAAACTGTGCTGGCTCAGCTTTCACTGCTCTGAGGTCAGTTACGAGCTGTGCAAATTGGGAGCTAGTTCCACAGAAGAGGGGCCTGAAACTTGAAGGCTCTGCCTCCCATACTACTCTTAAGTATCCTAGGAACCACAAGTGAGCCTGGAATCTGAGAGCGAAGTGCTCTATTGGGGAGATATTGTACTATAAAGTCTTTAAGATAAGATGGGGCCTGATTATTCAAGATCTTTTATGTGAGAAGAAGGATTTTATATTTAACAGGGAGCCAATGAAGAGAAGCTAATAGACAGGATGTTTCTAATTTTAGAAATATTGCGCAAATGCCTTTAAGACATTCCTGAACTTTAACTTATTGATGTGTGTCATCTGGCTTCATGGATAGATAAAGATGGGTATCATCTGCATAACAATGAAAATTGATGCAATGTTTTCTAATAATACTGCCTAAGGGAAGCATGTATAGTGTAAATAAAATTGGACCTAGCACAGAACCCTGTGGAACTCCATAATTAACCTTAGTGTGTGAAGAAGACTCCCCATTTACATGAACAAATTGGAGTCTATTAAATAAACCACTGCAGTGCAGTACCTTTAATACCTATGGCATGCTCTAATCTCTGTAATAAAATGTTATGGTCAACAGTATCAAAAGCTGCACTGAGGTCCACCGCTTCTGATTTGAGGCTTTCCTTTTCAGAGGAGCCACAGTATCCAAAGTCGTACACAGTGTGGATGTAAAACTATTGACAAGATAATCTGCCTCACTGGGAGCAGAGTTTAGGTAGCTGCTCTGCACTGTGTTAGCACATGGCATTGAAGAGCATGATAATGAAGAAATTATATCCTTAAACGTATTTACAGCGCTTTCAGAAAGACTTCTACTGTAATAAATCTTATTCCCCACTGCTGTGTAATCCATTAAAGTAAATGTAAATGTTTTTAAGAAATGATCAGAGAGGAGGGGCTTACAGGGAATACTGTTAAGTCTTCAGTTTCTATGCCATATGTCAGGACAAGATCCAGAGTATGGTTAAAGTGGTGGGTGGGCTCCTTTGCATTTTGAGAGAAGCCGATTGAATCTAATAGATTAAATGCAGTTTTGAGGCTTTGAGTCATTTTCAGCATCTACATGGATGTTAAAATCACCCACTTTTACCCTCCTCAAACACTACCTCCACTGATATTGAGGAAAAACCGTTTCAGTCTGAGTGTTTTCAGCTCAACCTGCTCTGCTGCAAGATTGTTTTTTAAATTTAATACATTTATTTTGTCATTGTAATATGAACATGTTAACATTTGAGATAACCAGAACAGGATTATTATTATTATTATTATTATTATTATTATTATTATTATTATTATTATTATTATTATTATTATTATTATTATTATATTTAAGCATGTCAGAATAAAAGCAGCTGAACAAAAGGTTAAAGGCAGGACTAACACAGTAAATATTAAGCATTAACCCAGCCAGCTAAAGCATCCACAGAACACTTTGTTCTCTGCTGGAGGTGTACACCAGTCACTTGGTGAGTCTATCAGTAATATTTCATAAAGTACCTCAGTTCACCTGTATCGCCATAGCAACCTCAGCCTGTTTTTAATTGGAGCCTGAGGCCAGTCTGCATCCCTTTCATCTTCTATACACACACACACACACACACACACACACACACACACACACACACACACACACACACACGCACACACACAGATGCACTTATTATTTCAGTCTCAATCGCTTACACCCACACACACCAACACACACTTGGAGGCGTCGGCTCCCGGTGGGACAGAGTCACAATGAGTGGGTGTCAGTCAGCGCTCTTGATGTTAGAGGTTCAAATGTGGAGTTAAAATGGCTCAGTTCTTGCTTCACTGAAAAATGTTTCCTTCACTCAGGCTTTAAAAATGTCTGCATTACAATGCCGAATATACAAGAGATCCATCCATCCATCCATCCAATTTTCTTATCTGCTTAAGGTCCCACCATGGTACTGTGTTAGTAGTTCATTAGTGCTACTCAGAGCTTTGCAGAGATGCATCTACATGTTGACGGTGTTGTAGCTCTTGCATTTTACCTACCTATAATATCACAAGCAGTTGGCTTTATCCTGGGACTGCGTGCACATGCCTTTTCACAGCTTCTGCATTGGTTGATTTCCCACAATTCTTTTCTACTCAAACAATTAACCATGAATTTGGTTTTATCCAACTAAGGTTGCAGGAGGCTTGAGCCTATTCCAGCTGATTTTGGGCTTAAGCCACAGACAACCATTCACACTCACATACACACCTGACTGCATCTGCAGCGGGTCTTACCTGCAGAATCACAGTTACTTCATACTGTATGGATCTCCCAAACATAGTGCCACGTTGTGAAGACTACAGAGAAAATTTAGTGTAAAGGTCTCAAAGCTGAAAGTCCACCAATAACATGAGGTCCAAATTATAAACTTGGCAAAATCTAACTTTGGCATCTTTTTCAGTGTCATATTCCATCAAAGAACCAATTGAATTTGGACACAGCAAACCAGAGAACCTCAGTGTCCACTTGCCAACCGCTGTACTGTAAGTATACTGTAATTTAGATTATCCTGAGCACTCTGTTCTGGTTTTCTTAATTTCAGACCTTCTATAAGTGTTGTTGTTGTTGTTGTTGTTGTTGTTGTTGTTGTTGTTGTTGTTGTTGTAGTTGTTGTTGTTGTAGTTGTTGTTGAAAGGGAAAGAAATGTCCTGTTTGTAAGGCAGGCATCTTCAACAGCTAAGCCACAGCACCTCACAGAAACGAGACAACTGAGCTGACCGTTTTCACCGCAGATATTTTGATTGCTGATACTGGATGGATTTCATTTGACTAGTGAGGCTCCTTGCTTCCTCTTCCTCTTGTCTCAGCTCCTCTCAGCTAAGATGTGAGAGAGTGGAAGTGGTAAGGGATAATCCATATCCCTCATCCCGACTGTTTTACAGGAATGTTCATTGTGGAATGTGGTGAAGTCAGTTCCTATGCACCACAGCTCCTAAACTTATACATGTGGCACATTTGACCCTGTGGCACATTTGACAGGAACAACCTTGGGCCCATGAGCCAGAAGCTTGAAATACAAAAATCATTGTGCTCATGTCATTGGGCCAGAAAGAGACACCCAGCCAAAAATGAAGTAAACAAACCTACAAATTTTTTTCAAGATTAAGCAACTTAAGATTGCACTATTATAAAAACATGTTTACCGAGAGGGCATATCTCATCATGCAGGCTACTGTACAGGTAGAAGTGAGGAGGAGGAGCTCCTTGAGAGAGGAGGAGTTGCTATTCAAACTGAGCTCCAGTAAACCCCACCTATACTGCTGCAGATCACCTGCAGCCCATTGCAAGCACAATGCACAATATAACAATATACACACCAAACAATTAAAAAAAAAAAGTAGGGTCAGCATGCATAGACAATGCCTGGACCTTGCAACTGATACATTTTTATTACAAGTAATAATACCCATGCTTTTCCTGGTACGGCATGTGAGAGATATGTGCTGTGTGAAAGCCTTACAGAGGAGAATGTTTGGTGAAGGGGAGCACTCTCAACATTTTTTACTTCCTACAGGTTCTAAACAGCAAAAACCTTTTTTTCTTTTCCACACTAGAGCACAAACAACACCAATCTCTACATGTTCCCTCTGATGCACTTTCATACCTGCGAGCCAGGCACAGCCCAAAAATAGACAACTCACAGATTACATCTGTAAAAGCCTTGCTCAGAGGAGAAGGGTTGGACCTGCATGTTTTTTTTTAATTAGTCAAGTTCTCGTTAAGTATAATTTTTAAGTAAAACTATGACTGCTAAAGCACACTTTAACCTTTAATTTGTTGAACATTTGTTGAACATTTTTACTCAAACTAGTTCTTAATATAAGAACATTGCTGTTGCGGTCTACATGAGTCACCAATTGGTGTGGATGCTCATGTTTTTCCTTCAGCCAGAGCTGTTGTCATAAAATCCCTAGAGTACAGAGATATAAAAAACTTCTGTTCTGCCCTAAACTTGCTGCCTACGTCCTGCCACGTCATGTTGATGTTACAATAAGCCAAAAAACCCACTTCTGTATCACTGTGTGTGAGTTTAGGCACCGTAAATGTGACCACACACTGCCAGACTGGACATACACACAGTCTTCGTAGCTTCCGGCACAATTTTTAGGTAATAGAAAACATACAATTGATTATTTTGTAATCATGTTTGATGTTGTTGTTGCTGTGACCGCAATGATGATCATGGCTAACAAGGAGCAACAGCTCTGACCCATCAAAGTATGGATCTGCCTAGTCTGCAGCAAAGTTTAGGTGTTTGGAAAGTAACAGCCACATAGATGTTCAGGAGTCTCCCAGCAGAACACTGCATTGTAACTATTATTCCTTTGCGTACCTTTTGTTAATTTAAAGGAATAATTTGAAAATGTGTGGTTTAATGAGAGTTACATAGCGTGTTTTTTACTGAACAGTGTTCCCTTGCAGTTTAAAGACTGCAGAAAATTACTCGTCAAGAAATAGTTCCAGCACATTACTCCTAATAGCCGTGTGAAGTTTTGGTTTCTCACTGTACAGCTGGTTAATGCTGGCAAACACCAATTACAAAGAGAAAGGAGTGAAATGATCATCCTTGTAGCTATAGATTATTCACACACATGCACACACACACGCACGCACGCACAACACAGACATCTGGCCGTCTGTCCTGAAGGCTTGAGGGACTCCGGTGAACCACAAAGCTTATTAACCCTGGAACACACACACGCAAACTCACACACAAAACACACAATCAAACCCATGCATCAACGGGCACATGAATGCACTGTCTCGCCGCACACACCGACCTTTAACAAGACAAAGGGAGGCTCTATCTTTTAACAGGAGAACTGAACAGGGCGTTGTACTCGATCTTTGTTCTGTTTCAAGCCAGTGGTGCACACACAGTATCATGGGAAATGAGAGGAGGAGGGGCTCTCAAGTCCAGTTTTCCCTGAAAATATAGTTACATTGCAAAGGAAAGGAAAGGAAAGGAAAGGAAAGGAAAGGAAAGCCCTAATCCATCTAATGTGGGCTGAGGTCTTTGCATTTACAGTTGGATAAATCAATTATAGAAGCCATCCAACTAATAAGAAGGTCAGTGAGGAGGACATGAATGAGAGAACAAGTGGAGGACAGAGAGTCAGCATGAAGCTGCAGTTCAATCATCAGTCCAGGTGAGTTGCAGAATAGATCCTTGTCATGGCAATTGGATTTTCTTAATATGATCACAGTTCTGACTCTGTGTACAGCAGTCCCACCCACCTGCTCTATGCAACTGTGAACATTTGCCCACCACTCAGCAAGAGTACGCCACACCTTTTTTGCATATAGTAGAGTTACATTTTCTTGCCTTTCCTAAATAGAGAGCACAAGACAGCAGTGTAAAGAGTTTCTTCTTACAGCCCATCATCAACCAGAACCCAGCATGTTTCTTTGTTCGCAGCACTTCCCAGCAGACTCTTTCACCGACAGAGCCCAGTATGAAGCTGGATTTTGGGTAAGTAACATTAAAACTCTCTCATCCATGTCTTTATGGACCTGCTTTGTGCACTGGTGTGCAGTCGTGTTGGAACAGGAAGGGGCCATCCCCAAACTGTTCCCACAAAGTTGGGAGCATGAAATTGTCCAAAATGTCTTGGTATGCTGGAGCATTAAGAGTTCCTTTCCCTGGAACTAAGGAGCCGAGCCCAACTCCTGAAAAACAACCCACACCATAATCCCCCCTCCACCAAACTTTACACTTGGCACAATGCAGTCGGACAAGTACCGTTCTCCAGCTGCTCGGTCATGGAAACCCATTCCATGAAGCCCTCTACACACCGTTCTTAAGCTAATCTGAAGGCCACATGAAGTTTGGAGGTCTGTAGCGATTGACTTTGAAGAAAGTTGACGACCTGTGCGCACTATGTACCTCAGCATCCACTGACCCCACTGGAATATTTAGTAGTGAGGAAATTTCACAACTGGACTTCACTGTACCACACCGGAATTCACTGAGCTCCTGAGATCGACCCATTCTTTCACAAATGTTTGTAGAAGCAGTCTGCCACAATGAGTACATTTAAATCAAGTTCTTCCAATATATATCCTAAATTAAAGCCGCAAGCGGCGTTTAAGGCCCTCGCCGCCTGAGCCCCCGCGAACCCCAAGCTCGCCGCCTGCCAGCCCCCGCAAACCCGCAGCTCGCCACCTGCGAGACCCCGCAAACCCCCGGCTCGCCGCCTCAGAGACCCCGCAAACCCCCAGCTCGCCATCTGCGAGC
>JAVDPK010002808.1:101274-112114 GCA_034780415.1 Cichlasoma orientale
TTTGACACACATGACCCCCCCCCCCCCCCCAAAAAAAATCTCTGCTGACACACAGACAATCCAAATGATTCCTAAAGTAATGTGCCATGCATTAGTTTCTCTGCCACCTCAGCGCAAGTCCTGGTCTCAGCCTGGCCTTCCCTATAAAAACCGTCTATAAAGTGAACCCTGGCAGCATGATGAGGGGGGCCTGTGTGCAGGAACCACAAACATAACACAAAATAACAGCCAAGACTACAGAGTGGACAGAGGAAACGCTTTAGACAGCTCCCGCAGACCAACAAAGACAGAAACAAACGCCTTCGTAACAAATCACTGCGTACGTTTATTCAAAATGCACACAGCGCCCTCTGCTGGTTATTGATGGAACTGCACAGACCAGATGAAACGCAACATTCAGGTCATTCTGCAGCCAGGCTCTCGCCTCTTCTTCTAGTGCACTTTCAGTAAGCAAGGGCCTGTTTCAGTGAAATATCTATAAGTATGGGATCTATAAGTGTTATTCTGGCTAAAATGAGAGCAATATTTTCTAGAGCTAAAATATTTGATTGTTTTATTACTTTGTTTCCACTATGCCGAAAAACACACAAGTAAAAACATTTACAAACAAAATCCCACTGACTGTTAAAGCGCCTTTAAAGCACCACGAAGTGACTGCTGTTGTGATCTGGCTCTATACAAGTCACTGTGGATATTATAATGCAGAAAACTAACTAAATAACATGGAATACGTTTGCCCACATTTTGCATTATAATAAAGAAGATTTCCTTCAACAAGAGAACAGAAGCATTACATTACTGTCTACTATTACTATTATTTCAGTAGCTATTACGCTGCCATTTAGGGCCACCAGCATGCAACTAGATCAAAAAAGTTAAGACATTATGTAGCACTGTTTTACAAAATACTGTCAGAGAACATACAATAAAAATACACTATGAACACGAATTGACATTCTTTTGTGCGTTATGACAGCAGATAGGGCTGTGCATTCGTCTGTGTTCTGTGTGCACGTCATGGAGCGTCTTCCTGCGTCGACCAGCTGACTTCATCTTGAAGCTGTCAACTGCTGACTTGCTGTAATCTCTGGACCACAGCAGATGCCACCTTCCTGTATGCTGCGGCCTAGACAGTGAAAATAAAATGAAGTTACACCTCGGAAGAATAAATAACGAGAACATAATGATTGGCTGTGTACTTTCAGCGAATGTTTTCCTGACAAAATGAATATCATTTTAAATGTGAAGTCTTTTTCATACTGTGTTGTTTATTTATAAAAACAAAACAAACGAAATGTAGGGTACAATAGCACAAAAAAGAATAAAACAAATATTTAAAAAAAAAAGAGCAGAGCAGAATTGAATGGATTAAAATAGAGACCTCGGGGCTGTCAGGAGAGGAGACGACCACTGGCTGCCCTCTGTCTGACGTCTCTCTGATGTTTATGTGGAGAGGGATGTCACCTGGAGATAGAGACGCATAAGAAATCTTTTCAGAAGCAGAAAATCAAAAGCTTGACTTTGTTGTTTTCCTGTGAAATGGTTCATAAAACCATCTCATAAAAATCATCTAGAGAGAATGAAAAGAAATTTGTGCCCGCAATGAGACACATCCACATCGCTGGATTCACTTCAGATGTGGGAGTGGTGAGGGGAGGGCAAAAAGCTTTTTCTTTGTTGCTTGAAAAAATAATTCCCACTTATTAATTAAAACATAGCCACTAGAAGCATTTGTGAAAAAAAGTTTTTTTTTAAAAAGAAAAAAAAAACCCAGAGTGACGTGACAGGCAAATGTCCTTGAAAGCTGCGCCGTAATTTAAAAGTGGGGTTTGTTATTGATTAATTATACAGACACAATCAGCCCTCCTCCCGCAACCTGCCCACTCACATCAAGAACATAGTAAAGAAAGAAAAAGATTAAGGTAAGTTAGGGCTGTCCGCAGCTTTGTGCCAGGGAGTGCAGAGAGCACTGATGAGTGAGGCTGTTGTGGCAAATTGAAAATAAAACGTTGCGTGAGGACGAAGCTCCGCGCTGAACGTAGAAATGAAAGTGATCGTCCAACCTAAAAATGTGACTCCCAGAGTGTCCGCGAGCTGTCGGGCCCCATCAGAGCCGAAGATGTGGGTCTGATGGTTGCATTTGGGGCACTGGAAGACACTCATGTTCTGAACCAGACCCAGAACCTGCAGGAAAGAGAACGTTCTTTCCTGTTATTCATCCATCCAACTTGTTTTTTTGGTTTTTTTTTACACTGACACAAACATAAATACATTACCGGCACGTTCACTTTCTTGAACATCTCAGCTCCTCTGCGAGCATCCAGCAGAGCGATGTCCTGCGGTGTCGACACAATGACTGCACCTGTACAAGTCAAACATCACGTGACCCAGCTTAACCGTGCACTAAACGTGTCATTTACTTCTGCAGGCTACAATAGTGAGGACATTTTCTTAAAGTACGACTTTTTTTGGGGGGCGCCATTCATATTAAGTGATGTGTGACAAACCCACCTGCTATCGGGATGTTCTGGGTGATTGACAGCTGGACGTCTCCTGTCCCAGGAGGCATGTCCACTACCAAATAGTCCAGTGACCCCCAGTCCACCTACAATCACAAAACTGCTTCATCAGCTTCCTGTAAATAAAACAAAAACAAACAGGCAGTCCGGTCTGAACTGTTCTCACCTGTCTGAGCAGTTTCTCTATAGCAGACATCACCATGAGCCCCCGCCACACTATCGGAGCCACATCCTCAACCAGAAAACCCATAGACATGCTGACAGAGAAGAGCAGGAATCAGGTCATAAATATAATTTGGGGTTATAAATCATATAGACGTGGTGTAATGTTGAGAACTGTCTCACCAAGGAACCCCATAGTTGGTGAGAGGGATCATCCGATTATCTGGAAGAAACGTAAAAACAGCCGAAATCAGTTCTCTGTTACGGAGTGTTTACTGAAATATCAGAAACCTTAAACTAGCCATACTGTCACTGAGCTCCGGGTTGCCCTTCAGGTTCATCAGTTTGGGAATCGACGGACCAAAGACATCGGCGTCCAACAGACCAACCGACTTTGACTGAGAGAGAGAAAAAATTCATACAGTACAGATCTGAGGAGAGGAGAGACTGACAGCTGACTGTCAATATGACAGTTTCAGAAGTCAAAATGGTTTAAAGTTATCTTTAAAGGTCACTCTAACCCATTTGAAGCCATCACAGGACTCTTATGATGGGGACTACACATGGATCCGTGTTATGAATCTGTAAGGCTGTGTCTTTTTAGCTAAAGTTATTTAAATATACAAAATTGAAAACATATGATGAAAAAGCAGATTGCTTACCGGGTCATTGGCCATTAATCCAAGAGCCAAATTCACTGGGATGACAGAAAAACAGATATCAAATACTTTTCTGGAAATGTTAAAATGCCAGGCTAGCTAAAATGTGTTAATGTGTTTCTTTCATTATTTTTCTATTTAAATTTCTTTTGTGATCAGTGCCAAAAGCCAAATTACACATGCAGAAAATTCTGACTTGTGGATTAAAAAGTATTTGATATTATATCCAAAATGTTTTCTTGTAAGCAAAATTTAGTGGAAAACTTTGCAATAGCAGATGAAATATACTCAAAAGTATCAATTTTATATTCATAAAGGATTCAGAGATATAATAGCTCTGAAAGAAAATTGACAGTGAAAGCATTCTCCGTGTTTTAAGCATGAAGTCTACTGAGTACCTGCAGTAGTGGACTTCCCAACACCACCTTTTCCTGAGGCCACAACGATGACCTTTTTGACCCCCGTGATGGGCTTCTGTTTGGGAAGACCTCGGGCCATCTGCTGCTTCTGCCTCTCCTGTAACGCCTTACTGTCCACTGACCTCTGTAACACAACAAAGCTGTGTATAATGTAAACAATCAAAAAATTAAGAGTTTGTGATTAACAGGTTTCAGTTTCTGGGCTGACTAGAAGACTTTTATCATTTATTTAACCACTGTTCCAGTTAACTTGCTCTCAAAGTTGCAGTTAAATACATATTTGCTTACATACAGAAATACGTGCCACTCCAAACACTGTCACTTTCACCAAAATAAATGTGATGGATCACATTCATGCTAAGTTTACAGGTAGTCCCAGAGAACAGTGCTGACACTGTGGTCTTTGATAAGGTGACAGGCTGGTAAACTGACAACATTTGAAATGGAATTTGGTTTGAACAAAAAATATAAATAATAATAATATATATATATATAAAAAAAACCCTATACCATCCTTGTCTTGAGAAATAAACAGAGACTGCACAGAGTCAAACTACATACTATTATTGCTGCTGACACATTTTAGAGGCAAAATGCATGAACAATAAGATCACGATGTGTTATTGCTTCATAATATTACAGTAACACTGTATATGTTCCTATCGATCACATATACAGCTATTGTACAGACATAAATATTGCTGTCGTTTTAAATCCAAGAGTCAAGTATTTACAAATTCAAGAAAGACTTCCGGCTTAAAGTTTCAAAATTATCTTTACGTGAAGTAGATGTGCGTATAACAGCTAAAGTTTATGACACTACAGTAAAGAGCAACATTTAATTAAGTTTAAAAAAACAAAACTTAATGTGATGACACAAAACCATGTTCAGGATTTCCTTATTCCCTCAGCTTATTTTACCATTGTGGCTTTTATTTTGAACATTTTATTTCCGCTGTTGTTGCTGATTTCCGTTTAGCTTATCGCCAACAGAAAGCTAACTTAACTCAAGCTGCAAGAAAAGAAGCACATAGAAACGTTACCTGGCAGCGTTTAAGCTGCACACAGCACGCAGCCCCATGCTTTATTCCGCTCCCCGTTCGTGAAACCGAAGGTTTATAAACGGATAATGTGAGTAAATGGGACAGCCTGCTATATGTGAACAGGGCCATGTTTAGCTGTTTGGATCCTCCTCAGGTCGAGAGCCTGGTGCGCGTCATAGTTGCGCAAATCGCGCATGTTCGTGGTGGCTGGGAGATTTCTAAAGCCCGTTTGTAATTTCGTTTGAAACATTAAAAATGTGCATTTAAAAGAGAACTTATGTAGCAAATCCATAGGATTTGAAAATTATATTTTATTCTTCATTATCTGACCTATTGTTGATCCTGCTGAAGTGTTCTTTGAGTACTTCATTTAAAGACGACACTAAAATAAGCCAAGAAATGCGGAGAAAAAGTATATGTGGGTGATGGGCGGTGTGCGAAAATAAAGCGCAGTCGTGAACATTTTTGAGCAATTTCAGTGGACGTTGACACGGAAGTGGGTTACAAGAGTCATATTTTTCTGTCATTCATTGAACATTTATTTCTCTCAGGTGTTAGTGAGGTGTAGGGCGTTTTGGGAGCGGGTTAATTTATATTAAACTTGTTAACCAGTGTCTCCTCGACTGCTATCCTGTCATCGTTTTGAAAAGTGGACACAAAAGTCAAGAGAGAAGTTAAAAGCTGTCAGAAATGACGGAGAAAGGCTGCACTCCGGTGGCCCGGACGGTACTGCAGCAGTGTTTGCAGGCCAGACTGCAGGTGAAACCAGCAGATGAACACTCAGAAGCTCAGTTTGTCCAGGTGAGAGACGCGTCATCTGTCAGTGCACTGCAGGTATAAACCAGCTATTGCTGGAGTGGTGGCAATAATGATGAATACTGTAGATTCAAGATTCAAAGCTTTATTGTCATATGCACAGCGTACAAACATTGTTTACCTGTACAATTAAATCTTTCCTTCAGAATACCAGAATACTGTAGAAAGAAAAGAATTACGAGCTTTGTGAAATGAAAGACAATTTCAGTAAATTACACAAAAAGTGGAAGTTCCAGTTATAAAGTTTAAGTCAGACTAATGATGTTAAAAAAAAAATACATCTCACTTGGCTGTGGCTGGGGAGGTAGACTAGGCCATCTACTAATTGGAAGGTTGGTGGTTTGATTCCTGGCTGCTCCAGTCTGCATGCCAAAGTATCTTTGGGCAAAATACTGAACCCCAAGCTGCTCTCCGATCCAACCGTCAGAGTGCAAATGTTAGATAGTAAGGAATTAGCTGTGTGAATGGGTAAATGCCAGTGTGTTGCATGAAGCACTTTGAGTGCTCACCTAAGAGAAAAGCACTATATAAGAACTAGCCATTTACCACAATTGTAACAAATAAGTCAAAAATAAAAGGGACAAATTGGAGTGATGAAACTCAAAGTGAAATTGATAACAAAACAAAAAAAAATGAAAGAAAACAGGAAAGTATAATAATGTATTTTGCGTATGTTGCACAATATGGTGAGAAAATGGTTAAAATTACATGGAGAAATATAACTTCACTTAATGTTTGGTGCTTATAGCTTATTGTATTTAACATTGCTGCGTTTTTCTTTACTCTCAGATTGACAGAGGAATGGTGATCTACATCTGCTTCTTCAAAGGAGCCACAGATGACATCCTGCCCAAGATGGGTCAATTAACTTTTTTTTTTTACTTTTTGATCTAAATACTGAAGCCCTTCCTACCTGTGAATCCCTCCATAGGATATATAAATGTAGTGTCCTCCTCTTTCCATACAGTGTCCACGTTGTTGAACCTGCGGCTGTGTGAGTCGGCTTCCGGGAAGATGCTGTCGGTGTTGGAGCTTCCTGGCAGTTTGCTGATCGTCCCCCAGGCCACGCTGGGAGGGAAGGTCAAAGGCAGGGCCATGCAGTACCACAACAACATCAGCAAGGAGGATGGGCTGCAACTCTACAGTGCCTTTGTTTCTCTCTGTGAGAAGGAACTGACTGCTGCTGCAGCTGGGAGCAGTGCTGAAGTGACAGTGAAACATGGGACTTATGGTAATAGACAAGTGCTGAAGCTTGACACCAACGGACCGTACACACATCTGGTGGAGTTCTGAAGCTGAGCTCGGCATTTAAAGCCATCTGAGAGTGCAGATGTCATATTATTGTCCTTGTGTCTACCAATGAAGCTAGAAAGACCGATGTATTTCAATCACGTCTTTTGAAATATAAATAAAAGGGAGTTAGAATTTGTCAGTTGTTTGTGTAATCAACCAAAACTGGATTGTCAGCTAAGTGAAACATTTGCAGTGGCAATTCTAGAGTCTTTTGGGCTGAGCTGCACACATTAGGCTGCTCTTCTAGCTAAGTTAACTAATGTTAAGCTGCGTCACCACAGACAGTGATTCACAGTCGTGTGGTGACCAGAGACCTTACAAAGTCACTGGCATTTGGTGACCTTAAGTGACTATGCGTTGCCAACATGAAGTGAGCAGGACCTAAGATAAACTTTTCTCAACTTCCAGGGAAGCAATTGAAGCAGCTACCAGTGACAATGTAGGATTCTGGTTACTGGCACATGGCATGGTAATCTAAATATAATGGAGGTTTATCTAGGCAACTGGTAGGGGTGGATGATAGATCAAAATGTCAATAGTGTCGACATACACTGCGGAATTGGAATCAGGTCACTATTAGCATGCTGTGATCAATCACCTACTTTCAGTTTTTCTCACTTTCCCAGTTCATCAAAAATCAGACATGTTGGGCACCAGGGTGGCTCAGCGTTTGAGCAGGCGACCATATATGCCGCGTGGCGGTGTGGGCAGTGCAGGTTCGAATCCTGACCTGTCGCCATTTACTGCGTGTCTTCCCCCCTCTCTCTCGTCCCGCTTTCCTGTCTCTCTCCACTGCAATCTGTCAAATAAAGCTGTAACAGCCTAAAATAATAAAAAACAAATCAGACATGTTATGGAATTCGACAATGAAAATTTGAAATAGTAAAAATGCCAACATTTTTATCACCATTTAAAGGTACAGTAAGTAATTTTTGAGGTTATGCAATAGCAAAAAAGAATATTGCACTCATACATTGATTATTTGATCCCCTGCATTTATTTCTATGCACTCACATACAAATAAATGAACCGTCTGATTTAAATGGTAGTTTAATTTTATTGGAGACAGAATATCATTTAAAATTTCAGAAAAATCATTTGATAAATGTTCGAAATTGATTTGCATGCCACTGAGGGGAAAAGGTTTTTGATCACCTGCAACCCAGCCAGAATTCTGGCTCCCACAGACTGACAATCTTGACAATCCAATGTGGCCCACAGATTTCTATCAAACAATCAATGAATCAATTGATCAAATTACAAATACTCCCGATCTCTTCCATTCCAACCTTTTGACCACAATGGGTGAGACCAAAGAGCTGTAAAAGGCCATCAGGGACAAGATTGGAGATGTGCACAAGGTTGGAATGGGCTACAAGACCATCAGCAAGAAGCTATTTGAAAAGGTTATGACTTTTGGTATGATTATTTGGGGAAAAAAAAAATGAACATCAATCGCCCTTGGTCTGGAGCTCCATGCAAAATCTTGCCTGATGATCAGCCAAAATTACACAGACAGAACTTTTTAATGATATGAAGACAGTTAGGTTGGATTTAAAATAAATTATATAATATCATGCATCATAGATATTATGATGCATGATATTATCATGAAGCTTTAAGGGTTCAATAGAAATCTTTCATATATTTGATCCACAATGACAAAAGTACAATTTCATAGAACTTTACACTAAATTTATTCAACTGCATCACTAACTGCTCTTGTACTGTAGTACATCTTCCTGTTTATTGTATTGCAGTAGATGTAAAACCTCATATACCATGAAAGTAGATATACATGATAAATGTTGGCTTCCTGAAACATCCTGTCTCCTCCCTTCTCTGAAATTCAAATGCATAAAAGATTATAACAGTTAATAATGTCATAACAAACTGAACAAAGTAAAAAGAATCACTGATCAGACTTCTAAAAGTCATTGAATAAATGTATAGTTACAGAGCGTTAAAATGAGAGTGTTTGATACCACACTGTTTGTATACTTTGCCCATTTCTTATTTTTCTCCTCTGTTTTCTGTGAAACAGAATAGAACAGAAACAGGAAAAAGAGGAAGAAAAGTGTTAATAAATGATATCAGCAACTAGAAGAACTGTTCAATTGAGAAGGAGTGGATACAATAAAATAAAATGAACTAAACATAACTTCCTTTTGTAAACTTCAAGTTACAGTGCATAATGATTCCTCCTTTTTGGGAAATTCAAATGCATAAAGGATAATAACAGTTAATAACTTCATCAAACAGTGAACTAAAAAGGAAAAAGAATCACTAATCAGAGTTCTAATAGAGTCATTGATTAAATGTATGGTTACAGAGCTTTAAAATGAGAGTGGTTGATACCACACTGTTTGTATACTGTGCCCGTTTCTCATTTTTTCTCCTCTGTTTTCTGTGAACTTTGAAAAAAAAAGAAAAACAGCAAGGAAAGTGTTAATAAATGATATCAGCAACAAGAAGAACTGTTCATTTGAGGAGATGTTAAAATAAAATAAAAATAAAAAACACAACTTACTTTTATAAGATAAAGTTTCAGTGTGTCCTGTCTCCTCCCCTCTCTGAAATTCAAATGCATAAAGGACAATAACAGTTAATAACTTCATCAAAACCTGAACTAAACAGTAAAAATAATCACTGATCAGGGTTCTAATAGAGTAATTGATAGAATGTATGGTTACAGAGCTTTAAAATGAGAGTGTTTGATGCCACACTGTTTGTTTGTTTTTTCTCCTCTGTTTTCTATGAAAGCTGAAAAAAAAACCAGGTAGAAAAGTGTTAATAAATGATTTCAGCAACAAGAAGACCTGTTCATCTGAGAGTGTTTGATACCATACTGTTTGTATACTTTGCCCGTTTCTCTTTTTTTCTCCTCTGTTTTCTATGAAAGTTGAAGAAAAAAAGAAGGTTGTAGGTGCTCACCCTACAACCGGAGGGTCGCTGGTTCGAGTCCCTGTCTGAGCGCATGCTGTCATTGTGTCCCTGGGCAAGACACTTAACCCACATTGCCCAAGTGTGAATGTGGGTGGTGGTCGGAGGGGCCGTAGGTGCAAATTGGACGCTTCTGTCAGTCTGACAGCTACTAATGTAGCTGTGGCTAGCTTACCACCACCAAGTATGATTGAGGTGTGAATGGATAGTGCACGAAATTGTAAAGTGTCTTTGAGTGCCCTGAAAAGCGCTATATAAGATTAATGCATTATTATTCAGTCAAAATATTAGTTTAGTACCATGAAAGAAACTCTTTCTTTCATGAAATTATGCACACATTTAAATTGTGTACCAAGTTTAAAAAAAAATTTTGTGGTCCAAGAAGAAAATGCATTTCAATAATCTGATTTCAGCAAAACATATGAAACCTGTTATTTAAAATGCAAGTAAAGAAAAAAGTAACTCACTTGGTAAAATCCTACTGGAAAAGTAATTTTAGTCCAAGCCTAGCAAAGTACAGGAAGGCTAAACAGAAAATATAAGTAAAAAACTGTTTAATCCTGTCAGCAGAGTGGTATTACCTCTCCGTAGGTGCATGTAGATGTGAGATCAGAATTCTGTCCCCCCTGCAGATCTGTTGCTGTTCCTTTGTGATTTTGTGATTGTCATTGATCCTGCAAGAGCAAGAATTTAAAATAAAATCTAAATGCTATATGTGTGTACGTATGTAGGTGTGTGTATGTGTATGGATGTGTGTATATATGTATGTATAGATGTGTGTATGTATGTGTATGTGCATATATGTGTATATATATATATATGTGTGTGTGTATTTATGTATGTATGTATGTATGTATGTATGTGTGTATATGTATATGTGAATATGTATGACTATATATGTATATATTTGTTAGGCCTGTCACGATAACAAATTTTGCTAATCGATTAATTGTCTCAGAAATTATTGCGATTAACGATAATATTGT
>JAVDPK010002808.1:122742-136660 GCA_034780415.1 Cichlasoma orientale
TTACAACACCTGGACACCTGCGGCTTATATTCAGGTGCGGCCTATATATGTAAAAAGTTATATTTCTTTTAAAATTCTGCTGGTGCGGCTTATATTATATATAGTCCGGAATTTACGGTACTTACATTACTAAACTCTTGTTCTCTTTCTGTTGCCATGTTGGCAGTGCGAATGATGGCGACACTGATAGCTGCAGCGCTAATGGTGATGAAGGTAGGGGGAGGGATAGTGGCGCAGAGGAGCAGCTGACAGTGAATTCCAAGGACACAGTGGTAGGTTTCCAAAACCTTAGTTCCTTTAGTGACCACTTGAGACTCGTACACAAACAGTTTAGTTCTCTATGGATAATTCCTGCCTTCATAACAATTGCATAATGGTTCATTCTATTTTTCCCATCTGTTTGGATACTGGTAGCTTCTCGCTCCAAAGAAACAACATGATGCTAATACTGGGGTTTCCAGAAACCAATTGGTGATGTCACAGTCTATGATGTCTGCTAACAATTCTTTTCTACTAATCAGAGATATTATAAGAGATGGGCATGCAACTCAAAATGTTTTGAATTGATAAATTCCACAACAGCTGAGATTATGGTAGAAGTTCCAGAGGGAAACAAATCTTATTTTGGGGCAAAGTCTGCAAACATTTTTAAATAAGATTTGACAGATACCTAGATGCACATTTTATGAAATGGAAGTTATTTAGATACCAGAGCCCAGGTGCATTTCAGGATGGCTGTTGGGTAGCAAGAGTTGCTTCTAGAAGGACAAAATATTCACAACTGTTCAGGCCCATGTAAAGAACTAGCCTGTGTGGTGCAACCTCCTCAATCAGGTTCTGTTTAAGTTAATAAGTTTGAACTGTTGCACTGCTGAACTCTCCTTCTGTCTCCCATCTCAATCCTAGGTTGAACCTTCTTCCCCTTTGTCCTCCCAGACTGTAATTCCCAACAACCCTCAGCCCAGAATTCCCATCCTCCTTCACCTGAAAAGTCCCATCAACTTACAGCCTGGCTCTCGCAACATCCCCTTTGTCACAAAGCTCTTGCCTGTGAAGAGAGTGACTCCTTCACATTTTCAAGTACAGAAGGATCCTAAAAGCTCTGAGGGACAAACTTGCATCCAAATTCAGGCAAATCCCCAGCTAAAGAAGCCCACACAGCCACAGGAAAAAGCAAGTAGCCCTCAGGGCAACACTAGGACACAACACTGCATCCAAGCACAGGTTGTTTCAGACCAGCGTGCTCAACTGGACCACGTTCAGCCTCTGAGGCAAAACAGTGCTCCAGAGGCAAATACATCAACACAAATCCAGAGTCAGCACCCAGTGAAGAAGACAAGAGTTCTGGAGGCAAACTATTCAGTGAAGACAAGCTCTAGCTGTGGTCTGGAGCCTGTGATGGCCCTGAGCACCAAACCCTGGCCTGTCTTCACCATCGGTAACGCTGCTCTGGAACAGGCTGCAAAACCCCCTCCTGAGGCTAACAGGTGCACAACAAAATACCGGTCTCTTTAGAGCTATTTTAATTCATTCATAGCCTGATTTTGCTAATTATTATATTTGTTTGTCTGAGCAGCTCAGCTGTTTTCCATAGGTCCATCAGTCTTCAGGCCCGAACTGTCATTCAGCAGTGTAGCCATGCAAAGGTTAAGATCAAACCTGCTCTAGATGGGGCAGATGCTCAGTGGGCAGAGGTGGGTGATTTTGTTGCCCTATTCATTTGTTTGTTTGTTTTAGATAGTGGTGCTTATGAATTGCTAACTGTCCCTAATATTTTAACAAATACAGGATGGATGATGTGCCGTCAAATTTGTTATAGAGATTATTTTGAATTAGGCATTAAAATCAAGACATCAAAACATCCAGGTGTCCAGGGTTTCAGATTTTGGTGTAAATTTGCCATACATTTTCTTAATATGTCACAGAGATTCATAGTCATGCAATAAAATTATTTTATTTAGATCTATCCAGCCACACATTTTTCCATGAGTGAGTATAATCCCGTGTAATGTGGACGTTGAGCTTTATGACTATGCAAACCTTTTCTACGCTCAAAAAAAAAAAAGATATATAGTATAACAGGCTAAAGGAAAGGACCTGATGTGGTATAAATAATGGAATCTAAATGCTCTTTTACTTGATATTAACAAAACACTTTTTTGAGAGTTTGTGTTATTTTTGATCCTACAAAGCACATAATTAATCCTAAATCACTCCTGTGTTGTTACTGACACTGTGCCTCCCTTTACTCAGATTCAGCAGGGATTAGTTGTGTACGTGTGTTTCTTTCATGGAGCCAGTGAGGATGTGACACACGACATGGGTGAGTTACTCCTGCACACGTTAGCCGGCTCATAGTAGTTAATAATGTCACCAGCAAACGGTAATAGCAGCCTGACATATTAATATAAATTAACTACTGAACGTTGCTCACCTTGAATTCCTTGTACAGATCCCGAAATCTGTCTTTGTGTTGCTTGTACAAGTTTTACATGTTTCTTAATTTTGTTCAAAACGCTGTTGGAAACTGCACTCTGGCTCCAACACTGAATGCATACACTCACTGGCCACTTCAAGCACGCATATTCAGCTCCTGCTTGTCAACGCAAATATCTAATCAGCCAATCACATGACAGCAGGTCTGTGCACTGGGGCATGTCGGCATTAAACCGAACATCAGAATTAGGAAGAAAAGTGATTTATGTGACTTTGAACATGGCACGTTTGTTAGTAATCACTGTTTGTGTGACGATGTTCGTGTAAGTTTCACTCAGATTGGCCCACTCGTTAAGGAGATGGGGTACACATTATATATATATTACAATCATATTTCTTCTGATATTTTACAGCAGACTGTTCACAATGAAGTTATGTTGTATATGCAAAGTCAAGTTTGAAATCTTTTTTTAGGCTTTTTTCCATTGTATTCTCAACAGCCAACAAACTGATGACCACCAGGCTTTTCAAAAAAAATGCTGGCCACTCCGTGTCGCTGCTCGACCTTCCTGGGAGCATTTTATTTGTCCCCCAGGACTCTCTGCTCGGGAAGACTGCACCCAACAGAAGGATGCAGTACATAGGCGGATGTGAGCTGTGGTGGGGCGCCCAGCTCTTCTCAAGCCTGGTCTCAGCCTGCAGAGAACTCATGTCAGGCTCAGCAAAGTGCACAAGTGCAGGCGTAAAGGTAGAGCACGGACTCTATGGACAGAAACAAGAAATTTCCCTAACCTCTGTGGAGCCACTGACGGTGCTGCTGGAGTTCTGAGGTACATCTTAACATCAGGGCGGGATGTTCAGTACTTTGGATTTTCTTACATCCCTAATACAAAGCTTACACTAATTTTAAACTGATTTCCCCGTCTTTGACCAGCATCAATGAATGCTTGCTCCTGTTCAGTTAGTCCTGGATGGGTTTTTTTTGGCATGTTTGAAATTGTGTCCCAAAAAAATTGAGTCTCGTAATTGGACGCATTAAAGAGAACTCACTTTTCTAGAGATGTTTTACAAATATTAGACCTCCCTAGACTGAAAATTAAAGACTAAAAACAGAACCTATTTGCATGTAATGGTGTTAATCCACAGATATTTGGCAGGATGGTGAGGCGACAGCATTGCATCAGCTGTTAATAAACACGGTGGCAAGTTGTCAGTTCATGCTAATCCTTCAGTAGAATCCAGACAAATACACTCAAAATAGTTGGAAGTGTGCTTGGTTTCCCCCACAAACGTTCTGCATCAAGTTGTCAGGATTTTCTTTCATATTGTATAAATCACTGAAAAAAATAAAAACAAAACTAAATTCAGTTTAAGTGACTTTTAATTAATCCATAAGAGTAAAACAAAACAAATGTAACCTTGATGCCACTGAGCATGTCAAAGGAGTTACCCTGTACAAGATCAAACATTAAACAAAAAAAAAAAAAACACTGGTACAAGAATGTAAAGGAAAATGAACAAAAGAAATCCTGCTGAAGCATTAAAATAAGAACTTTTCCCAGTCTTCATTTTTATGGCTGCTACACTGCAGGACACTTCTTGCTACAGTCAAAACTGTAAGTGGTAATAGTGTTTTTTTTTGGTTTTTTTTAAACAAAAGACATGAAACAGATTCAAGAATAAGCCCTCTGAATTTAAACCAAAATATTACAGCACATGATTTCACTCCATTGATGTGTGTCTTTGCAGTAACACATGGTTCTTGTCCCAACTTTTCCATTGTCATGGTTTCAGGGTAGAGTTGCACAGTTACTGATATCAGCCCAGAGTCTCACGATTAACAAAACAAAACAAATCCCAAAAAACATTTTGGCCACTGGGCAGCTTTGATACAGATGTTTCCTGCTTTTTGTCACAGAAACTAAGATCTTCATTATAAAAATGAACCTGTATTAAAGTTTTTTTGGCTCTTCAAAACTATTTTTAAGTTTTCATCCAGAAAGCAAAACTTATGTGACAAAGCAGATAAACATTGGTCCATGATTTGTGCACGTCTCCTCCTGTTTTCAACTCACAGGGCAATATTGGCTGATTCTTGAAAAACTCTAAACTAACTTCAATGATTTGCTGCTGCTTTCTTCACGTTATAGTAAAACGTACTGCCAGATCTTACACATGACAAGCCATGTGACTAAATCACTGTGGGAACTGGAATAAACTGGCACATCTGACTTTTCAAGATCTCTCCTGCAAATGTTTCATTTCAATGTGTTGGTGACTTTGTGCCTTCATAAAGTTATGTCTATGGATTTTTTTGTATATAGTACCAAACGAGCCAGACATAACAGGATATAACAACTGCTCTGGTCTTCTGGTCATTGTCCAAAATGTATCACATTTTGGCCCATTAATTAATTATCTTCACGACTGAGAAGACCATCAGTACACTTGATCCATGGCCGTCTTCATACTTTTCCTTCAGACAACAGGCGGCTCTTACCTCAGGTCTTTTTGGCATTGCTCATTTTTCTTTATTGATTTTCTGGTGCAATGCTTTAGGGAAGAAAAATAACTTATTTCCCAGATTCCTGCCTCCCACCTGTTCAATCTCCTTCCCACACACAGTCACATTCACGTAGAGCGTGCCTTTGCCGCATTGTGGTTATGACCGTGATCCTATTCTCGGACAGCTCCTGGAGCTCACTGATCAGCCCCTGCACAGATGGGCTTGGCCAGGGGTGACCATTGAGGTAATCTCTTAGGATGAATGAGCGCTCCACGATCAGCTCCAGCCGCACCAGGTGTCGTAGCTTGTGGAGGCTCAGCAGGTCTTTCTCTGGTTCCCGGCGGAAAAATCTGTAGGCAACAGGACGGGTTCACAATGTATGTTTTATGGGACTGTAGTCAGACAATTTTCTGCTTGTTAAAACATCTTTAAAAGATGAAATGGTAAATGAACCGGTACTTAGTGCTATTCTGCTCCAACTGAGCACTCAAAACACTTTATACTACAAGCCCCCCATTCACCCAAGACTTTTGAGTAACCCAATTTTTATCATCTTCTCATGGGACAATCCATTCGTGGAAAACTAATCTGCAACAATTTTGATAACTGAATACTACTTTTCTTTTTATTTTTTTTTTTTTAGACGTTCTTAAGCAAAAACCTAATTATTTGAAAACCTAATAATCTCAAATGAGAAGATATCATGCTGTACTTTGTCATATCCTATTTACATTTTCATGCTTAGAATGCCAAACAGGAAAAACAAGACTGCCAAAGAGATCTGCTTAATCTGACCAGAATTACTGGTTTTCTGAGAAAGTGGGAGAATGCATTTGACCGCCGATGTTTCGACCACAATGTGCAGCTACTATTGTTCAAGAGACTAATAGTAAAATGGTTTATTTTGGGTAGAAAGCAGAAGTCAGCAGGAGCTCAGGCTCACCGTATCCTGAGTGTCTTGAGTTGCGGGAACAGCATAGGGATCCGTCTGCAGAGACTGCCGCTGGAGCGGTTCTGCTCGATGTCAAGGTGCTCCAGTCCCGGGACTTTAGGCGCGATAAAGTCCATATCTTTCAGAGTTATAGCCACTCGCATTGTCAACCTGTTCACACTGGGCGGGATGGTGGTGGTATAGGTGGTTAGAGAATTCCCACCTAGAAGGACAGAAAGCAGAACAAGACTTAGGAGGCACTTTTGACCTTGAGCTCCCAACAGCCTGAGGCGTGGTTTTGTTTTGTCTTTATAAACCAGGAAGAATTACTTACAAGTCATTGAAAAAATAAATAAAAGATAGCGTGTAACATGTAACTTCTTTTTCTTGTTCTGCTGACTGACATGAATTTTGTGAGAGAAAACGGCTCTTTTTCAAACTGAAAACATGGCCAAAAGCAATATTTTAAGAAAGTTCCACGCAACAGATTCTCTGGCTTTGACATGCAAGTAAATGTATTTGGGAGTTCTGCCAGAAGGAATATCAGGATAACTGCATTTATGAGACGGACGGAATAGCTCAGATAAAAAGAAACATATCTCGTGGAACAAAGAGCAGGGTTGGTGGTTTGCCTAGTTATCCTTACAGATTACAATCTGCTATGCTGTATGCTAAAGACAATCATGATTAGCTATATGCAGTTTATTTTGAGATGCAGAAAGATACGTTTTAAAAAAAAAAATATGAGCTTAGCAATTCTGCAGCCGATACATACTTTTAAACTTCACCTGATATAGAAAAGAAAAAAACTGCACCAAGAACCGTGTGACTCACCGATGATAGTGAGAGATTTTAACCGTTGCAGAGGACTGAGCCAGGACTGCAGGCGACACTCGATGCCCTCTCTGATGTACCTGTACCTGACAGACAGTGACTCAAGTGAGGTCAGACTCCTTAGTGCGTTCTGTGACAGGGTGGTTTCTGGGTAATCCACCAGCTCCAGAGAGATCAGCGCAGGGCCACCATAACAGTACACTGCGGGGTTAAAAAGTCAAGCCAGTTTACATAGCACATTTGAACACAGACATTGACCAAAGTGTGTATGTAATAATAGTATTATTACAGTATTAAAATTACACTGGGGTAAATGTTTGAGCAATAAAAACTGAAAATGCCAGTATGAAGTAAGAAGGAGAAGGTTTTCAGTTATGATTTGAACACTGCTAATGAAGTATATGACCTAATCTGAGGAGGGAGCAGTCCAGAGTTTTGGAGCTGCAGCTTTGTTGAATGAGTCAATTGGGAGCCGCTGATCAGTGAACCTAAGTGGGCGGCTGGGACAAAGAAAAATCAATCAAATAGATAAACTGGAGCAAGTGCATCCAAGCACTTGTATGTGAGCAACTATATTTTAAAGTCTATCCAATTCTTCACAGGAAGCCAGTGCAATGATTTAAGAATGGGTGAAATGTGTTCACACTTCCATGTACCAGTCTGGTGACTAGCAGCAGCATTTTGAACAAACTAAATCACGACATTAGAGTCTCTCTCAGTCCAGCATATAAAGAGTTGCAGTAATCCAGCCTGGATGTTACAAAAGCATAAATGACCTTCTCAAGGTTGTTAATAAAAAGAAATGGTTCAACTTTACTCAAGTCTTAACTGAAAAAAAAAAAGTTACCTTTAACAAATTTAAGAAAAGACCTTAAATTTGATGTCTTGCAGTGTTATTTAAGATAGTACGTCCTTGGCGTCATATCTTAAACCTGAGGTTTTCCAGGGACGAAAGATAAAGAGATGTTATGAGAAGTATCTGCCTGCTGATGAGTGGGATGAACCACTAAAATTTTCATGTCGTTTCATTAAGATTAAGAACATTTTGTGATAACCAAGTTTTAACTTTAGACAAACATCAGGTTAAGAAATTGGCAGAGGAGTTGGTGGGGATTTATGTGGCAAGTATATCTGGGTATCAATAAATAAATATTAATACATAAAAGTGGAAAGTATAGACCCAAGTGGTAGTTTTCATGATACCATGAAAACAGAACTGGACCCAGAATGAAACCTTGAGGTATGCTACAGGCCAAGGATGCAGTGTTTGAAAAATACTACAGTGATAAACAACATCCTGCAGCCTGCACAAGTGTTAGTGATCCAGGCATTCTGATAACGTTTACAAGCCAAATCGCTTCTGCGTGCTCTGTTAGATTACTTAAAGGTTTTCAATGGTGACCTCCAGAGCCACAAAATGCATCTGAACAGGGGTTAGTTCCTGTTTCGTTTACACAGTAGCTGTACTTAGCTTAAAACTGGCATCTTCTCTTGATGGATGGGATTTCAATATTTAAGAATACCACAGAAAATAGAGGACTGCTTACCAGCTGTAATATAACACTACAACGCTTTTGATGTTGGCTTAAAGTCTTAGCCTATTTAATTACAGAAAATTAGTCAGGAGATACACACAGCAGTGTCCCGCTACACGAGTTGACAAAGAAACGAGATTTACCTGGTTGGTCCGGATCCGCGGGGCTGAAGTAATCGTCGGGTAGCGGCTCCGGCGGCTCCCCTTTCATTCCCCAGGATAGGTGTTTGAGCTTCTTCAGGTTCAGGAGCAGGTTATGGAAAACGGTACAGGGCACCGGCCTCACCGTGTCCAGCCCGTAGCCCTCTCCCTGCTGGTGAAAGAGCAAGTACCGCAGGTTGACCAGGCGCGACACGCTGTTGATGAACTGCACCGTGTCGGGCAGACGAACGTTGCATACACTTAATTGAGTCAGCCGATCCTGCAGCTGCTCAGTCAGATTCGGACCCATCACCGGTTCTTCCCAGATGGCGTTTCGCACCCCGAGACCCCTCAGGTCAGGAAACCTAGACAGGGCGTCCAAATATTTCTCTTTATACTGCCGCCCTCCGTCCACGAAGACAATGGTGGTGAGCAACGGGAGGAACTTCACGAGGCGTCGCCACTCTTTGCGCCGCAAGTGTCGCACCGTGATTCGGGTGAGACTGCGATAGTTTAGTGTGTCCCAGAAGCCGTACGTGTAGCGTCGCAGGTCGGACAGCACCACCGTGTAGTCTCTCCATAGAGACGGGTGGTCGACGAGACTTTTCAGGTACTTGCAGCAGAAGCGGACCGTGTGTTTTTCTTCCGTGGTCAAGTAGCTGAACACGTAGACCCAAACTTCTGGTGGAAGAAGCTCAATCTCCTCCATCCTCAAGCTAACCAGAGACGAATGCGGGTCTATTTAGAGTTCTCCGTTAGCGCCCGCCTACTGATGGCAATTTAACCAATGGGAGGCGGCATCTCTCCAGCGGACCAATAGCGCTTCGTCCCTGGGCGATGACGCTATGTGGTCCTCAAATGGCGATTGGTTTAAATGTTGGCTGGAACCGGAAAGGGAACAACCACAATGTTCAGTAGAGGAAATAGTGGGAAAGAAAAGACCCCAGAAAGCATGGAATCCTTAACAATTTAGACTTTAAGCTAGCAGATTGAAAACTGGCATCACACAAATAATTTCAGATACACACTCAGGTTTTTGAAAAGGTCGTTAAATCCGTAACGATATACGACTTATGATGGATTTATTGGATTATATCTGATCGGGTTTTAGAAATGTCTTCTATCGTCGTTAAAAACTCCGATTATAAAAAAAAATTGATGGTGTTAAGCCATCAACTGATAATCAGCCACGATGACACGATCATTTTTATGAAAGTCTCAGAGACAATCGATTTCTTCTGTAAGGCATCTGGATTAAAGTTAAACCTTAAAAACGTGAGCTACTAAATTCATCATTCACCCTTGCTGACAATTCATAACATTCCTCTTAAATCAGTTGTTTAATACCCGGGCATCAGAGGTGGGAAGTAATGAAGTACAAATACCTAACTGTGTGCAGCTGGTTTATTGTGGTGTGTGCAGTGCTGACTGATCCAAGCAGACCTTTGCATACCAGTAAACCTGTTATAGTTTTATATTTATATTCTGTATATATTTTGTTACTTTATTTTTACACATAGAGGTGACATACAGTGTGTACATACTGAGATTTTTTTTTTTTATAATGTGGGACTTAGATATGACAAAATGCAACCAACAGGTGAAGTACAGTAGAAAAAGTTATACTGGAATGTGTAGAGCTATGTACAGGTGTGTGTGTGTGTGAGAGAGAGTGTGTATGTGATGTGCAGAAATGGCAAAAAAGTTAGTAAAACCAAGTTATGTAATCAGTATAGGTAACAAAATGTACTGCCCTTAATCTGCCTTCTTTTTCATGTTTCAAAATCCCTTTCTGATGTCGTGCTTGTTTTTCCAAATTAAATTATGTTTGTTTTGTCTTTCTCTGAGAATTTAGGGGAATGGAGATAAGGAGTAATCAGCATAGAACAGCCTTGAAATAGTTAGATTCTCTTGCCAGTGTTCTACCAAACACGTCACACAGCATCTCTGCAACTAGATGTAAAGAAAACAACCACAGAGATGCAAATGTGTCCTTTCTCTTCAGTCTTTGTTCCTGCAGACTTCATAATCAGTCTGCCAAATTACTTTCATTTTACTCTATCTCAATATTTATATCTAATTTGGAAAGTATTTAGCTTATTCTTTTCTTTTTAACATGTTACTGTTGTTTAGTCTTCATTTTAAGATAGGGTGAGGAGCTTGGTCATTCACGAGAGCTTCAGAGTAGAGCCACTACTCCACATCAAAAGGAACCAGTTGAGGTGATTTGACTGCGTGAGGCGTTTTGGGCTTGTCCAACCTGGAAGATACCGCAGGGCAGACCCAGGACATGCTGGAAAGAGTAAATCTCTCAGCAGGCTAGGAAATGCCCAGGTATCCCATCGGAAGAGCTGGAGGGTGGATGGGAAGTGGGTGTTCTTGGCATCTCTCCTCAGACTGCTGCCCCTGTGACCCGGACCCAAATAAGCATCAGAAAATGGATGGATGGATCTAATTTCTAATTTTTTTTTTTTTTTAAATCTCAATTTGGATTGGAGTCCACAGTCTGAAATTTAAAAAAAAAAGCAAAATTTTGATTTCAAGTCATATTCAGATGTGGACTGTCAAACATCACTTAGCAAACTGAACTTTTTTTTTTTAAACTCTTAGGATTTTTTTATTTTTAAGATTATGAATTTGGGGCAGCACGGTGGTGTGGTGGTTAGCACTGGTGCCTCATAGCAAGAAGGTCCTGGATTCAAATCCACCATCTGGCCAGGTCCTTTCTATGTTGAGTTTGTGTGTTCTCCCAGTGTCTGTGTGTGTTTCCTCTGGGCACTCCAGCTTCCTCGAGCAGTCCAAAGACACACAGTTAGTGGGGGTTAGGTTAATTGGCGATTCTAAATTGCTCATAGGTGTGAGTGTGAATGGTTGTCTGTCTCTGTGTTAGGCTGGCGACCTGTACAGGGTGTACTCTGCCTCTTGCCCTATGACAGCTGGGATAGGCTCCACCCCCCCCCCCCCCCCCAAAACTAGATGCAAATAAAAGAACCACAGATGCAAATGTGTCCTTTCTCTCATCAGTCTTTGTTCCTGCAGACTTCATAATCAGTATGCATCAGTCATACTAAATACAGATCAACAGGTTAACTGTGCATGCTCTCATACTGTGGTGGGCTGCCTGGAGGGGGGTGTATATTTAACATCAATTGATCAGAATTTTGTCTTGAATTCTTTTTTTAAATTCTACAACTTTTTTTTTTTAACTGGCATAATTGGTCTTCCACACTCAGCTGCATTTAAAGACAGTTTTAGAGGAAATACCTGATAATCAGAATAAATAACTGCTTTGTTTTCAATTTACAGAAGAAAAAATTAAAATGTGGGCAGAAATTTTGCCCTCTAGTTGTCTTTATTTATAGCTGATAAACCACTGTCTACTACTTTTGCTCCATTGTGAATTAACTGTATCCTTGACTCAATGTAACTGTCTGTAATAAAGTTGCATCTGACACTGTTATTGTTTGCTTTACTGTGTTTCAACCCTGGAGGAAAAACAAGCAGCCAACACACAAAAAGCCCAAATGATTGTACCTGTAATGATCTTTGTCAAATCTCCACTTTTTACCTGTCTCAAAAAATAAAACAATCCCAACAAAATACAAAAATAAACATGCTGAAAAGTAGATGAGTTAAGTAAAGCTGCATAATCAGATCAGCTAAATGTCTTTAAAAAAGGAATTTAGTGTGAAAATGTGCACTTTCCATATTCTTAAGAAAGTAGGAGATTTCAGTCACACCCAGAGAGACCCAGAGGGAAAGAAAACAATCATTGTAGCCCTGGTAGTCCAAACATTCATGGAGTATTTCCATATACAAGCTTCTTTGTACACAGCATAAACACATCTGCGAAACAAATTGGAAAAATATGAACATATTCATTAGCTTTTTTACTCTGCAGCCCAACATTTAACACTACTCCTCAAAGAGTCCTTAATTTGGTGTCCTTTGAGTCTAAACCCTCTTTCAGAATTGCTTACAGTCAGTTCAGTAGCTGTTCAGCTGTTCAGTAGCCATCTTTGTTCAAAGGCAGATGTCTGCATTTTAGGGGGTTACCGAGAACATCTTCCTCCTCTGTCAGCTTCCCCTACTGTCATGGTGAGAACGTCAGGATCATCCACGCGATCACAAAGTAGAAGAGAAACACCGGGTACACCACCAGCGCCTTGCGGTTGGGAGGCTGGCTGTCAGCGAGAAAGGCCGTGGATGCGAAAGTCGACCAGCCAAAGGACGCCGTCACCACCGTGAGCCGCACGGCAAAGCTGACTGCCCCAGAGCCGCCGAGCAGGACAATCCTACACACGACCATGGCCACCGTCAGAGGCATGATGCAGTATCCCAACACGCACAGGCTCTGGAAAAAAGAGATGGTGCCACCCAGCAGCTTGGAGTTGAGGGTGATGATGATGGAACCAAACCAAACAATGACGAACACCTGGGAAGAATAATATATTTTTGTTAGCAGGAAATCAGCAGAGGGATTTTTTTTTAATGCAGAAAAAATGCTGATCTTAAGACCACTTAAAAAAAAAAACTGTGACAGGGGCCCACCTCCACTCAGACTCTTTAGCTTGTGTGCAGAGAGCTCAATCAGTAATACTGTCATGAATAATGCACGACTTAAATTATTGCTAACAATACTTGTATTATTTTCCATACAACACTTAGTGTAACAGGGGATGTTACTGTTTAATATTAGTATCAGTGCCTCTGATTGACTCATCTATAAATGTGGCTCAGACAGAGTAGCTCATTTTTTTAAAGTTTGAAGTGTGACGTTCCAGGCCCAGAGCTGATGAGCTGCAGTACCTCAGCGAACTGCGGTCCACCCTGGTCCTCGCTGTCGGCCGCGCCGCCCTGCAGCAGCAGAGCCAGCGTCACGCAGAGCAGCAGCGGGCCCCACAGGTCCCAGTCCCGCAGCAGAGCCGAGCTCCGCTTCGGGTACAGGACGTGGATGAACTTGTTCCCCACCGCCCGTAGGTCCCTCATGATGGTGTCCTTAACCGGTTCATCCAGCGTGGAGAATTCGTCATCTTTTCTGGAGGGGCCGACGGGCACCGAGATGTCACCTTCCACCGGGATGTCCTCCGAAATGGAAACGTCTGATAGCCCGGCGAACGGTCTGCTGGCCTCCTCCGCTGCCGCCATCTTACTTCACAGAGAAGCTTCGTGAAATCGTCGTCAGTTCTTCTGGAAATTTTGCCAACAACCTTCGTTTAACTTCTTATAATAAGAAAACCGATGGAGCAGCAGCTACCAGTGAGTTTGAATCCTCTTCCCCCACTCGCTCTGACGGCTTATGCTCCACGTCAGCTGAGGATTGTTTACTTCCGCTAGAAGGGACGCTCACATCCGTGTGGTGCGTTCATGTCCATAGATATATGTACATAGATACCGCATTGATCGCTGACTCGTATGCCCACGTCACCGCTATATTGGAGGGGGCAAAAGCGGCCACCACATGAGAGAGATGCTGCACTCTGGTGCTGTGCGGAGTTTTTCGAACCATTTTACGGTCAAAACGGGATCACATGGG
>JAVDPK010002808.1:136760-148208 GCA_034780415.1 Cichlasoma orientale
CAGCTTTGCCTCCTCCAATATGGCGGACACACAGTTACGTCGCATCAGCGGGCCGAACCAGTCAACGAGGTATCTATTCATGTCCACCTGCGTCAGTTCTCTCAGGTGTAAAGCGCAGCAAAGAAGAGGCTCTTTTAATTTCAATCTAGCATCTTCGGGTTAGCCTATGTTGCTTTGGCTTTAGAGGTGGAAAATAATATTAGCAAGGAATTTGATCATTTACTCTTCAGCTTTATCTTGAAAAATAAAACTCAGTTTATAATAAAATCTTCAATAATGAACTCACGAGAAAGGTGGTCTAAACTTTCTTCCTTTCTACACTCTTAACGATACATTTAAGGTCAACTAGATTCGGCAGTTTTTCAGGTTCCCTCCCATATGAATGTGACCCTTCTCCATATTCTTTCTAAAATTGGAGGCTGGGATTTCTTTCTAGTCTGTAATTACAATGTTGAAAAAAATCCCTATTAAAGGCCTTCTTATTCTGGTCCCTCATCTACAAACATAACTTCTCTCTTCATCACTATTTCATTTGAATTAATAAATATACCGCTTGCAAGCAAAAATCTTTGTTTGTTTTTTTTACTCTTGGTTGTGGAAAAATATCCTCCCGGTAAGACAACTATTTAACAAAGATGGTTATTTGTTTTAATTATCAGGATTTTTTTGCACACCCTGCAACTCCTGGTGAATATGCAAAGGTCTTTGGTGTTCCATCCATCCAAAATTATCATGCTGTTTCATCAAAGACAAAGACTGCATCACCATCGACCTCCTGTTCTCACTCCTATACACTCTCATGTAGGTAAAATCTGTATCCCTTAAACTGCTCCACAGGCGTTATCCTAACGAAGGTTTCCTGAATAGTGATACTAATTGCTCTATTTGTAATCGTACAAATAAGTCTGTTGTTCATTTATTTTGGCTTTGTCCCCACTGCCGGCGCTTCTGGCAGCATGTTTCCTTTTTTTTGTAAGAGACACTATACAAAGTGGGTTCCGTTTATTTTGGAAAGATGTTTTATTTGCACTCATTAAACACGATGATGCAAACTCAAACTCTTGTAAATTTCTGATTAATTTTATTTTTATTTTTTGGCCCAAATTCCATATTCACAAATATTAGGTTATAAACAGAAAACCATTTCCTCACCTTAATTATTTTACAGTAATTTATTTACACTGTCAAACTCTCTTCTAATCATAAAGCAATTAGACCTTACCTGATCTGTTCTCAAATAAATATTCATAAAAGATCTTGATGTTAAAATTTCCCCAGTTTTCCTTTGTGTGTGTGTGTGTGGGGGGGGGGCGTCTTTTTGCTCTCCTAGCATACTAACATTTTTTTTCCTTTATATGTTCAAGTTTTGTAAAGATTTACAGCATTTATTGTTTTGGAAAATTTAAGCTACTAAAGTAGCAACTTTATTCTGTATTTTGTTCTTTTTTCGATAAAGTTCTATGATTTTGTTTTTACCAGCTGTCGATGGCTGATGACGTAATAAATCCCCGACAGATGTCGTTGAATCCTGTGTTTATTTTCCGGTACCTCTAAATAGGAGATGTTGATGATCCATAATGTAAACTCTGCGGCGTTGCGTTTTAACATTGACTCGTGTGTGGCGGTAACAGGACGATGGATTTCTGCAGGAAACAGGTGAAAGCGGACTGCGAGGAGCTGCTGGGACGCTTCCAACACACACAATCCGTCCGCTTCGAGATTTTCGCCAGAATATGGAGAAAGATGAAGTTCTCACAGATTTTCTAGTAGGTTTCTGCTCAGCACATCCCTGTGTTTTCAACCACCGTATTATTCACTTTGTGATAAATGTCGTGCTACGAATTAAAGCAACGACAGTTCGCCCAGTTTTCTTACTCAAATCACTTTTAATCGCTCCTTTCTTTTGTGTGACGTCCTAATCTGTGTAACTTCATGTCTCTTTTTGTTGTTGTTGTTTTGGCAGGTTTACTTTACAGTCTTTATTGTACATTACAAGGTCAACATTTCACAGAACGGTGTCCCATTTATAGACGCACCTAATTTCCAGAAAATCAAAATACACAATAATAAATAAGGTGAAAGGAGCAGAATAAACACATAATCTGTCTGGTGAAAACATGCATAAACACACAGGAAATAAGAGAATAAATCAAATTATTGTCAAAAGTGTTTACTCATCTGCCTTCACATGCATATGAACTTGAGTGGCATCACATTCTTAAGCCATAGGATTTCATATTATGTCAGCCCACTCTTTGCAGCTATAACAGCTTCAACTCTTCTGGGAAGGCTTTCCACAAGGTTTAGGAGTGTGTTTCTAGAAATTTTTGACCGTTTGTCTAGAAGTGCATTTGTGAGGTCAGACACTGATGTTGGACGAGAAGGCCTGGCTCACAGTCTCTGTTCAAATTCATCCCAAAGGGGTTCTATCAAGTTGAGGTCAGGACTTTTTGCAGGCCAGTCAAGTTCTTCCACACTAGACTTGCTCATCCATGTCTTTATGGACCTGCTTTGTGCAGTCATGTTGGAACAGGAAGTGGCCATCCCCAAACTGCTCCCACAAGTTGGGAGCTCAAAATGTCTCGTTATGCTGAAGCATTAAGAGTTCCTTTCCCTGGAACTAAGGGGCTGAGCCCAACTCCTGAAGCCCCTGTCAGACAAGTACCGTTCTCCTGGCAACTGCCAAAATCAGACTCATCCACATCATCTGCTAAAAAATACATAACAAAGAATCTGTAACAGTGGCATAAACTGATACGGAGCAATGGCACCATGGCTCACTGATCGCTAGTGCCTTTTACTCAGTACTTTGGCAGCTTTATGTCTAAACTATTCTTCCTTTACATTGTGTTCATAGCTTGAGTCAATTTTGAAATGTTTTAAACTATTTTTTATTTCATTTATGATAAGTATCTTTAGGGATTGTTGTGGAGTGAGAACTGGTAGGTGGATGATGTAATTAGCATTTTTGCCTTTTGTTCTATAGTGCTGTGCAAAAGTCTTGAGGCACCTCAAGACCTCTCTTTTCTTTGTATTTTGCTTCCAAGGAGTCAGACCATCTTGTAATATTTGTCTCTTTAGGCACCATGTTATTAGCAGTCCATCACAAAAACACATACTTTAGCGAAATCTGTGAAAAATGCCAAAGATAACACAGTTGCACAGGCATAAAGCAGTATTTTTGCACCGAACAGGTTATTCCCAAAGAGCTATTAGCCAAAAGCTTGGCACTCAGCATAGTGTGCACTGTGTCTTTAAAAAATACAGAGGAAACTGGTGAAGTGGATGACAAAATAAAAAGTGGTAGGCCAAAAAAATCTATCTGTCTACTATCTATTATCTGCAGGTGAACTATCTGAAAATCATGTCTTTAGACCTGACACAGGACCTGAGAGATGCATCGGTCCCATCAGTTGATTCATCTACTGTTCTCATTGGAAATGGTCTCAGGGAAGGGTCATTAAGCAGCCATTCTTAAGGAAGAGAAACAGGGAGACGGGGCTGAGGTATGCCAGATTACATAAGAACTGGACTGAAAATCAGTGGCAACAGGTCTTATCTTAGTGTCTACAGCCATCTGTAAAACACGGTGGAGGCTCTGTCATAGTTTGGGGATGCATTTCAGCCAGTGGTGTTGGGGGTCTTGTTAAAACTCATGGAATTATAAAGGCAGAAAGGTTCCATCAGATTTTGAACCACTATACAGTACCAATTGGAAAGCAACTGACTGGCACCATCTGAATTTTTCAGCATGACAATGATTCCAGTGCCAATGCAGTAAAAGCATATATGATATCAGTCATGGATTGGCCTTCCCAGAGCTCAGACTTGAACATAATTGAAGCCGCGTGGGATCATCTTACAGAGAACAGAACAAAAGGCAGCCGACATCCAAAGAAGAGCTTTGAATGTCCTTCAAGATGCCTGGAGAACTGTTCCTGAAGACTGCTTAAAGAAATGACAAGAAAGCTTCAGAGAGTTCAGGCTGTGCTGAAGAATAAAGGTGGTCATACCAAATGTGGGCTTCTAGCACAGTATAAAAAAATGAGGGGTAGCTCAAGACTTTTGCACAGAACTATATGTTTTTGATGTTTTATACATGTATTAAAAAAAACCCCTTCCCTCTACTGGTGAAATCCTTTCTCAGAGTTTTATGCTTTTCTTCCCGCAGTGGCACTGTGAGTCACGAGAAGCGAAAGTTCAGTCGTCTGATACTGGACGTGGCCTCCGTCTTCTTCCTGCCGCCGTTCAGCTTCCAGATCCGAGTAGGAGGACTTTACCTCCTGTACAGCTTGTATCAGTGCCAGTCTGCTTCGCCCTCAGAGCAGGTCAGCACCGGCAGCACGTGTACCTTGTGTTTAAAGGGGCGGTCACACATGAATAAAGCTCTTGCTGTGTCTCTGACTGCAGATCCGTCTGGCACTGAAGGACTGGGCGGATGTGAAGATGTTTGAGAAGGATGCCATGGAGGCTCAGCACTTTGATGTGGTCTACATCCTCAAACAGCTGATGTTCTGCAAAGCTTTCCATTTCACTGCCATGCCCTGTCTGGTTAGTTTACTGACTGAATATTCTAAATATATTTTAAAGTGGGCCCATTTTATATGGATGAGGAACAGCCAGTCGGAAGAAAGTTTCCTTAAAGGGAGCGGAAAATGATATTAAAGGTCCCAAGGTTTGCCAAGAAAACATTCCCTATATGGTTACACCACCAGTGACAGCATCCTGAATTGTTGACTGAGGCACGTTGATTTAGTGGATTTGTGCTGTTGTTTGTCCACAGTGTTGCATATATTAAACCTATTAAGTTAATGATTGAATGGTCTTCTTGCATACCTCTTTATTCTCCTTCTCCTCTTCCTGCAGCTTGCTTACAATAGGAAGAGGAATGTCGAGAGGTTTCCAATGCATGAGCATTTCATGGAGCGAGTGTCTCGTCCACAGGAGCTGATTAACATCGAGCTACTGGATGTAAGTCGACCCTTCCTTCACTCTAATATCTAAATCCCACCAGGTATAGCTACACAGCATTCAAACTGCATCACATTTCAAGCTGCAGTGCGTTTCAGAAGCATCCCAGATATGCCTGTCCACTCCTGTCTCGCTAAAAATACTCATAATGAAGTTATGCTCACAAAGAAGCATAGGAGGGCAGGAAATCAAACACAGGAATGCCATGGACTATCCTGTCAGATTTAAAAATAAAAATGCCCCAGGTAGACTAAACGTTCCACTTCTAAATGCTCATTTAATGGCATTTGAAAGAGACACAACATCAAAGACAGGTACCCAGGGTATTCCTGAGGTAATACTTGAAAGGCTCACCTTTTTAAAGTATTATCTCTGTTTTCTCGCAGGAAATGTCCAACATTCATCAGCACTACGAGAAGCTGAAGACATCCACCCTCTCTCTGACACCGGCACAGACGGATCCGTCCATCAACCTGATCCGTAAAAACCTCGTCCCTCAGCTGCGCGAAACGGTTGTCGACTTCTACAAGTTGCAGAAAAAGAAGGTGAGGCATCTCTAAACACACCTGTTTCTATTTCTCCAGACAAAACATCTACTGTTGTTAGGGTTTATCTGACCATGTTGCGTCTTCGTGTATTGTATTCTTTCATATATCGTAGTCATACTATATTGTACTTTACAGTATCATATTATATTATATCTTTACCTTTATTTTATAGCATCATCTCATCTTCTCTAGTAACAGCTCCTCGAATGTGAATATTTGCCAGTATATTCCCAGTTTTTCTATCACATGCATAGTTGCCTGAAAACAGGAAAGAAAAAACAATTTAGATGATACACTACAACCAATGACCACATTATGACAATGTTTGGGACCCGTGAGTCGTATATTTTGGTGATGCTTTTTTTTTTCTTCCACCTCTGATGTGATTCTGTGTCCTCTTTTGTCCTGACAGGACAGTCCGCATAAAGAAGACAGCAGTGAGGGAGCGTCATCCCAGCGGGAGGTGATAGTTATTTCAGTGTTTTACCTGAAGCATCACTGGTGCCCCTCATGTCACTCAAATGTCTCTTTTCCACTAGTACCTCAGCTCCACTCTGCTCTTCTGTACTCTGCTCGGTTTTGGCCATTTTTCATTACAGCAAGGCGGCCCAAAAGTCCCATGATGTCATTTGTATGCGACACAAACACAAACGGTCACCCCGGCAAGCTCCCTCCGGATTCTGTCATCAGCCATCAAGCACAAAATCATCTGTTGGTTAGTGTGTAGCCACTTTCCTCGTTGTTGGCTTTCAGAAAAGGCAGGTTTGATTCTTGTGAGGGAAGGGTCACATGACTCATCTAGTGACATCATTCCCGGGCCAATCAGTGGCATGCAGTTTGTTGATGTCACATTTTTCGTTAGACTCAGCTTGCTGGAACCCGGGCTGACTAGGTACGTACCACCACCTAATGGAAAATCCTAAAGGTTGAGTCGAGCCGAGACGAGTAGGTACTAGTGGAAAAGAGGCATAAATGAATCACATGGAAGTCAGGAAGCTCTTGGAGCACTTCCTGTGACCAGCTGTCTTTTTTTTTGTACCCTCAGAGCTCCAAAAGAGCAGAGCTCCTTGCTTCCATCAAATCGAAGGCGTATGAACAAGCAGCAGAGGTTTGTGTCATTTTATAGTCTGTATTGATTTTTATATTTGTTGTGACTTTTTTTTTTTCTAAAAAGCCTATCTATTTTGCTTGGCTTTATGTAACACAAATTATTAATTATTTTTATTTAGTTCTAAATTGATTTTTATAGAAGGATTTTTTTTTTTCGAAAGACAGGGCGTTATTATGTGAGCACCCATGGTGGGTGGGTGGGTGTCAGGGTGGCGTCTATTGAAGTGCCCGCTCAATAATTAGAGAACTGTTTGACCTACACTACCAAACTTCATGGGTAGATATCTTGTGACCAAAGCAAGGTTGGGATTGTATGTGGGGTCACTGGGGTCAAGGTCATATGGTTAAATCTTGTTTTGTTTTTTTTATGTCCACTTCCTACCTAAGCAATGGTTTGAAGGGTTTCATGAAACCTTGCATGATTATTCTCCATATCAAGACATTATGCAGGCATCAACTCCTGGAGGTCAAGGTCAAATTTCAATGTGACAATGAACAGGGTTAATACAGTACGACGGGCATATTTAGCCTCTTGTTCCTTAAAATCTTTTCGTTTTGTCTTTTATCCCCGTTTTTTTTTTTTTTTTTTTTTAATTGTGACAGTGAAATATTTTAAAGTAGCTTTACGTCAATCAGTTAATTCTTTTTAATTATCTCTCATTTTTAAGTTACCTTTGTAAAGCACCTTGCCTTCCTGTTAACTGACCTTTTTGTATACATATCAAAAAAATTATGTTGACATTATGTTTTTTAATGAAACCAACAGGATGCAAAATGCTTAAAAAAACATGTTTACAAATTTGTGTGTTTGTGTGTGTGTCTCAGGCCTCTAAGTCAAGGCGTCATCGTCAGGTGGAAGTGGATTTCACCAGTAGTGAGGCCGGACCCGCCCCCATGCTAGGTCACTCCAGAACAACCAAACCGTCACTCAAAGCCAGAACCATGGAGAGCGTCTATGTTTCAGGTAGAGTCGTCCTGTAACCCTTAAACATGATCCCATTAAACCTGATCTCAAACAGTTGTTACAACTTTGTGTGCAATCCCACTCACTGAGCTTGACAGTGACTAACAGGAGGGACTAGATGTGTGTCTCACTTGGAAATAAAAGCCCTCAGTATGAGAGAGGAAGTTACTGTGTTGACCACAACTGTGCCTGATGTTCTAAATAAAGTTTTAGGAATTGAACAGGATTCTTTGAAGTCTCTATCTAAATAAAAGCCTCCAATTTGTTACTGGGTGTTAACAAAATGCATTAACACTGTTAACCCTTCAAAACAAAAGCCCTAGTTAGTTGTTGGAGATTATCAGCATGCTGTAATGTCCAGTTTTCAAAATGAAAGCCTACTATTGCTCACTTCAGGGTTTTTTTAGGCTATCTATTTACCTTCATGTTGTGCAGTGGTAGCAACAATCCCAGTGCAGAAATTGCATAGTGTGTATGAAATGATATTACAGCAGCATAAATGTTGTTTAGATATTGGTGGTTATTTTGAAAGAAAATCTTTTTTGTAGCTTAGAGCACAAATTTTTCGGCACTATAAACTCTAAACATTATCTTTAGTAAAGCAGCGTCCACACTGAAATCGATTTGCTCGCTGTGCATCGCTTTGAGATCTCTGAGTATCATTCACTTTCTGTGGTCTCTGGTCACCACATTGCTGTGAATCACTTCCGGTGCGGACGCAACTTAAGGGATCCAAGGCACCAGTAAAGTTAAACAGTGACACCAAAGTGCTAAAAACACATACACAACCGACCTGTATTTAATCTATGAAACAGGTCAGACAGACTAATCACTGCACACGAGCCACGTGCTTTATTTCAGTATTATAATTTTTACCTGATTATGATTAAAATATTTTTATTGCTGATGGACAAAATCCAGAAATGTACCACATGTAAAGACTTAATGAGTGACTCTTTTGTGTTTCTCAGATGGCTTGTTCACAGAAACCTCAACGACCACTAAGATCAGCCGGCTCGCACGGCTGGAGTCTTCTCGCGATGGTAAGCAACGGTTAGGCTCTTAAGTTTGTTTGCACGCTGACCTCTGCTGTGTTTTCATTGCCTGGCTTGTGTTCTTTGTGTGCTTTCTCTCTCAGAAACACCCAAACAGTACAGAAGGTTCAAATGGTCCTGAAGAAACTGCACGAGCTTGGATCTGCTGTTCAGAGCGTTCACTGAAATGTGATATATGTTTTGTTATTGTAATAAAGGATGTCAGCATCCTTTATTTTTTAATGCGTTTTAAATTAGTTTCTGTTAGTTTTTTTTTCTTTTTCAGGAAACATTGTTAAATTACAGTTACAAAATTACCATAAATTAACACAAACATTTTCCATAATAAAGCTTATCTCAGTGTAGCTGAGGATGCCTGCTGCAGCTTTTTCACATGTTTAAATATTTGATAAAGTTTCATCATTTTATATAAAAACTCATTTTTTACAGTTCTATTGGTCTGTCTCTTTCTTGTGTAACATTTCAGATTTTTGAAAAATGTTCATCTGGTTTTCACTTGCCTGTAAAGTATCTGAAACTCTTGTCCTTAAGAAAGAGGAAAGAATCCAGTAAAGACCTGATACAGGACCTGAGAGATGCCTCTGACCATTCAGTTCATCCAGCTGCCTCATCAGAAATGGCCTTAGTGGATGGACGGCTGTCAAGAAGCCATTTTTAAAGAAGGGAAATGGGGAGAAAAGCCTGATTTATGCCAAATTACTCAAAAACTGGACTGAAAATAATGGTCTTATGGCTGACAGAAAAACACAATGGAACCCTGTCAGTCATGGATTGCCCTCCCAGAACCCGGACCTCAACAGTAAGCAGATCATCTTGCCTAAGGTAGTTCAGGCTGAGTTGAAGAATAAAGACGGTTATACCAAATATTGACTTTCAAGCTTATTAGAATTGTACAAACTCTTGTTGCCTATCCTGAATTTCTATTTGCACAAGACTTTACACAGAACTGTATGTCTGAAAGAATATTGTTGAATAATTATAACTTATTTGGATCTATTTGGCCAAATGACTTTGGGATTTTAGAACAGAACAAAACAACGATTTTTAATTTGTAGATCAAATTACAAAGAACATGAAAAAAATCTATAGACTATTTTAAGCAATGAAATGTCCTACAGTCCGTGAATGCCTCATCGCTCACCGCTGTGTGGCTGCAGATCTGCGGGTCTGGAGGATGAGGAGCGGCGGGGATGCTTGCTGTCCCCTCTCCTCCGATGATACAACTGTTTCAGCTTGTAGTGTAAAGGGAAACAGCCGCAGCCATGGCCTCGGACAGTAAGTATAACCACCTCCTCACCGTGTGACCGTATCTAATGTTTTTTTCCCCTGCCGGGGATGGATGCTGCTTTCAGGCTCCTCTGCTGGTTTATTTTGACTGTCCGGGAGCGCCAGAATACGTAGGCCAATTTATCCATTACTTTCATTTGATACAGATTTTTTTCGTGTGTAGCGACATTGTTGCTATTTAAGAGCCTTTTCCAGTTATCATTTAAGCAAATGAATGAATTATGTCAATATTTCTGCTGGGGTTTACAGTAAATTTGTGCTACTCTGGAGAGTTGCCTCATCATGGCCACTTCATGGACGCCTATTCTGCTCGCACAGCTAGGTATAATGGCTAATTGCACATGAACAGCATATAAAATCAGAGACACTGTCAAATATATCTAGAAGGACCTTGATAAAATGTAGCAGGATGTGCTGGATGTTATACGGGGTTTCCCAAAAGCCACCTTGCAGAGCCACCCTTTATTGTGTCAGCCAGGCGGCGCAGGTGGATAGAGATGGTTTGTCCGGTAGGGAGAGAAATGGGTCAGAAACTGACACGGAGACCCCGTTTTTGTTTCATAAATGAAAGCCAGACATATCTATCTATCTATGGATATTCATTCATTCATTCACTCATATTGATATTTTTCCCTCCTTTAGTGGTAGCCAAGGGTTGCCATCTATTGCTGTGGAGAGTGCCACATTAAAATCTACTTCCTCGTGCTCAGGGCACATTTGCAATGTGTATTGTTATCTCTGGTATATGTTGTATACTTGTCGGGAGTAATGACTGCTAAAAATAGTCCTTTTGTCACCTTTCCACCTGCAACAAGTCAGGCAGGATTTAGTGGACATTTACTTTGTCAGAAGGAAGCCCGGGGATGTTCAACACATGCAAATGAAAAAGGCAGGGAACTGAATGAATACAGGCAGGTTGTCATGTTAGGTTTGTTTAGTGTCTTTTTCAGCCTGGTGGTCCAGGCGTGGCAGGCCATTGTTTTAAAACCCATCCCTGCCACGACCCAGATGAGAGGCTGACCAATGAATGAGCTTGTTTCTGCTAAAATTGTAAGTTGTCCTATATGAGCTGCCAAATGTTCAGTTTAATTTTACTCTGTTACTTTGAGGAGGGAAAAAATGCTATTGACAAGGCAGGAATGACGGTCTGGCACAGCAGCTGATCTGCTAAGGTGAACGTTAGACACTGTTTGCTGTGGCTTATACTGCATGTTTACAGTGCATCTAAACCTATCGCTATGTGACAAGCGATGCTACGAGGAGATTCAGCACAGCATCAAAGCAATCCTCAGCATGCTCCACAAAACAGTAGGAAGCAGCCAGTCATGTACGAGATCCTGTTTCTGCTTATTGTGGCCTAGTTACAGACTGCTTCAATGCCTTATTCATGGCTCTCTCCTCCCCACTGTGGAGGAGGCCTCTGAGTACTATCTAATGATGCTGCTGTGTGTGTGTGTGTGTGTGTGTGTGTGTGTGTGTGTGTGCGCGCGCGCGCGCGCGCGCGGGGGTGTTT
>JAVDPK010002808.1:154325-170810 GCA_034780415.1 Cichlasoma orientale
ATGGACTAAGTATGTTATGGTTGAAGTTCTGTTTTTTTCAAGTGTGTGTGTGTGTGTGTGTGTGTGTGTGTGTGTGTGTGCAGCAGGTGTGAGGGCAGACTTTAACCAAGGGTCTCTTCCTGTCCATCTGCATGCAGACAGTGGGAGGCTCTGAGTTTCCAACACTGAGCTCAGTGTCTCGACTGTCAGAGCAGCTGAGTGGGGAAACTCCACTTTACAGCCGCACGCGAACACACCATCCAAACATTTACTGTCACACTGTGTTCACTTCAGCAGAGGATTTATCGCTTGGTAATTAATTTAGTTGGAGTTTGTTTCTCTTGGAAAATAATATATATTTTAAGTAGTTTACCGTGCCAATGGTTTAATCAGAATTTAAAAATCTTTTGAGTAGTAGAATGATATTTGGTGAGCCGCTGCTAGAAATCATTTTAGGTCTCTAACACCGTGTGGTTGTAACTATCTCCACTATAGAGAAAAGCGCAGTAATCAAAATTCAGATTCTTTTATTTTATTTTTTAATATGTATAGTATATTATAAATATATGCAGAGGAGCCCTCTGCCAGCCAGCCTCTCCTGTTTATTGTAATGTAATGGTGATAATGTGGTGAGGTGCGTCCTCTCGGTCACTGCTGTCACAAGCCTGTAAGTGGAGAATGAGTAGGTGGCGGTGATGTTTTCCAAAGTGAAATTTGGACGGAGTTCTAACCAGAGCCGGAGTGTTCCCATGCTGCATCTGCCATGCACGCTCGCGCACATCTCTCTGTGGGAGTGAACAGAAGCCGAACACGTACAAAGCAGGTGGCCTGTCTGCAGAGTGAGTGGAGGAACTGGTGACAGTAGCAGTGATTTCATTTCTGGGAAAATAATGCAGTTTTGTTGCTAATTGTTAATTCCTTCGACAGAGGCGACAAAGTAAAGTTAACACGGGCCAATTTATTTATCCTTTAGTCTATCAACCTTGCCAGACAGAATCCAACTAGCAGTGATTTATGCTTCTAAACACAAATCAAGAATTAATACGTAATTTACTTTATGGTTTTCATGTGTGCATTTTCTTAGGAACCTTTAGGCCCTCCACAGATGCTGTCTCCACAGTATCATCGCTGCAGCTCAAAGTTCAAATGGAACTAAAAAAAACGGAAAGTTTGGCTTTATCTAGTGTTGTTTACATGAACCCACGTCCAGCTTGGATTTACTGATCGGTACAACCTCAAGCTGAGAAAGCACAGCCTGCTGGTGATATTTGCTCATATCCCCTGTGAAAAGGTTTTGCATAGTTATGATGAGTTGTGTGTCTCCTATTACTGACTGTTTCTGCAGTTCTTGCCAACATGTTTGCTGTCCCAAACCTTACATTAGCCCTAACAATATATCAAGGGAAAAAAACAAAACAGTGTCTGATCTTGATGTACAAAGGAACTGATCTGCATGGCATTTTCGTCATGTAGTGCGCTGTGGCAGGCAGGTTTTAGGACCCCAACGCAGGACTCGAGACAGGACTTTAACTTAAACTCGGCTTTATTACTGGAAACAAAAGCCTGACAGAGATGGACATGGCAGCAGGACAAACTAGGGAACTCGCTTAATCAGACTAAACACAGAGACGAGACTCAGGACTAGGACACAGAGGGACAAACAGACACAGGGAGACCGGGAGAACAAAGGGCAACAGGTATTAAATACAAATAACCATAACCTAGAACAGAACTCAGATATCTAATTAAGAAGCCCTGGAGATATGAATAAGAAAGGTAGGGATTCCTATGCAAAAGGTACAGAACACAAACTGAAAAACTCAATAAACCATAAACCAAACAGAGACAAACAACACAGAGAATCGACAGACCAAGAACAGAAGATGCCGGGTCACACCCCGGGATCATGACAATTTTTTTGGAAAAGGCTCTGTTCCAGCGCTGCATATTTACTCATTAGAACAGTTAAAAATGTCCGTGGAGTTTTGAATAAGAGTTTCTTATTTCTGGAATAGAACAAGGGAGCTCCGGTTCCATATCTTCTCTCTTTAACGAGAAGAGAGAAAAGGCTCATGAGTCACAATAAAGATATTAGAATTTGTTAGGAGCTCGATCCAAAATAGGAAGAAAGGAAAGAAGGATTCAAGTCTTTATAAGCAGTAAAAAAAAAAAAACCGTTCTGAACAGGAACCATCTGCTGCTGTTGCTCATTATTTTGCCGTCACATAAGAATGATGTGGGTGGAAGTCTGTGGTGTAGATGGAGGTACATCAGGTACATCTGTAAAGCGTGGGAGTTTAGGTTCTCATGAATGAAAGTCAAAGGCTGGCGAAAACAAAAGGCGGAGAGTGTAAAAAAAAAAAAAGAAAGAGTATTGCATCCTGAAACATCTACACTGCTGAGTGCTTTCTTTGGCGTCAGCTCCCAGTAGAATGTGTACTCGTGTTCTTTCGCTCACACTGATTTTTGCTCGCTCAAACGTTACCGTGGAAACAGGAAAAGGCACCTTGTCCCTCATCTCTTTGCATTTCTTTTCATCGCGCTAAAGGAGACTGAGACGCCTCATTGAGAGCAGAGCAGAGTAGCATACCCTCGTCTCTCTCTTCATGCCTCTCTGCGTTTCTGCCTCAGTTTGCCTCTTTCTGGTCACCTGTTTCCTCATTTTTTACCAACTTTCATCACTGCCTTCTTACTCATTAGGTTCAGTTCTTTCTCTCTCTCTCTCTTCTCACAGATTTCTTTTTCTTTTTTATCTTTCCTGCTCTTGCTTTCTTGTTTGTTTGTTTTCCCCTTTCATTCCCTCTATTAAATTGACAGTAACTTGCTGGTAACAAGGAATTTAGGCTTGGGTGTTGGTTACTGTTGACTGTCCAGTATTTATTCAATCCAGAGTAGTGTGCAAACTTATTGAGCCACGGCTCATTTCTTTATATTTTTCTAGGAAAATGGCAAATAGGTGCACTGATTTATTAAAACGTGCAAACATGCATGGAAATATAAGGCAAAAACAGAGTTTGTGCAATTCTAATGAGTTTGAAAGTCAATATTTGGTGTGACCACCTTTATTCTTCAACACAGCCTGAATTCTCTCATCAATTTTGACAAGATCTCCAACACCGCTGGCTGAAATGCAGCCCCAAACCATGACAGAGCCTCCACCGTGTTTTACAGATGGCTGTAGACAATTTCAAATTTGGGTTCATCACTTCATCAGACCTGTTGCCACTGATTTTCAGCCCAGTTCTTGTGTAATTTGGCATACCTGAGCCTTTTCTCCCTCTTTGGGAATCACCTTGTTGGTACAAAAACAATGTTTTATTCCCGTCAAACTGTGTTATCTTTGACATTTTTTATAGATTCGACTAAAGTAATGGGAACAAATGATGTGTTTTTGCGACAGGCTGCTGGTAACAGAGTGTCCAAAGATGCAACTTAACAAAGTTCCTGTTAAGATGGTCCCTCCTTTGAGTTAGGCGCCTTTTTTATGCTTGAATGATTCGTGGGTCAGTGTTAAGTGGCTTAACAAGCAAAAAACATGCCCCTGAAAATGGTCAGGTACAAGGATTAGACTGAAAATAAGTGGAAAAAATGGCAATAACCAAGGAAAAACTTTGAAATACCTTCTTCCAGCTTTAAAAGGTTCCCAGAAAGCCTGGCTCCCTGAAAGCAAAATATAAATAAATGAGAGCTGCCTCATTACTTTTGCACAGTACTGTACAAGCAATATACAGTATTAGCAACAGACAACACATAAAGTGTTAAATCAAACAGCAATAATGTACATCACAGATGGTAAATGAATGATCTTGCGATGATTATTTATTTACTGAGAGCTTGCAGTGTTGCACCCAGGGTATTTATTGATCCAACAAAGTCTCTCTCCAGTTAATCATTCTATAAATTCCAGTGAGTAAATATAGCTCTGCAGTCCTAATTAGACACAACAGCCCTGCTTTGTCTAATTAAGACAGGATTTCTATACATGCCACTTCTTTGCTCCTTTTGATTGCAATAAAAAAATAAGATGAGGTTAGGACGATGCTGTTATTTGACAAGCAATGGCACCATTTATAAACTTGTAATTTGACATAACCTTATAGGACAGCAACTGTGAAACTGTTTTTACACTGACTCTGCTCTTGAGCAGGGCACTGAGGATACTTCAGTTACTAAAGTTTCACCATTCTGTCTGTGTGTATCACATGTACCATGCGTACTGTTGTGTGTGTGTGCGCGCGTGTGTGCATGTATCCAGGCTGTCTGTTTGTGTGGTCTGATCAGTGTGTCATTGTGTGTCCCCTCTCCCTCTCCCTGCTCCTGCCAGTCACCCCAGAGGCCATCGGCTTCCTGTCGGCGGTGGGTGTCTTTATCGTGGCGTTGGCCTTCCTCTTCCTCTTCATCAACAAGAAGCTGTGCTTCTCGCGTGTCGGCGGGCTCCCCTGCCTGGAGCTGCATAGCCGTCGCAAGAAAGGACGAGCTGGAATCCGCCAGGGCCTCGGTGAGTGACTGACACTTGAAAATGAGTTAAAGTGAGCTACAGCATGTTTACTTGTGGGTAACAGGATAGTCAGGCTCCATAATTACCACATGGACAAAAATGATACATGTTACTGGCGAGCAGCAAAACTGTGGAGTCTGTAATTCAAGTTTTACTTCGCAGCGAGTCCAGCCACTCTCAAGTTCAAGGTTTATCTGTTATCTCAACTAGAAACATCTCAGAGAGAGTCTCCTGTTTACAGCATGACCCCAATTAAACTGCTCAGCAGCAGAGAGAGAGAATGTGGGTGAGTTTGTATTAGTCCAGTGATTTCTGTGGGCGAGTTTGTATGTATGAGTGAGGGAGTTGAGTGACTCAGCCGCATACCGCTACAAAGATGTTCACAATAAAAATGTTAACGGCATAAAACCTTCAATAAAAAAAATCCACCTCAGAAGAAACTGAGGGAGAAACGGAGCGAGCGGGACACTCGGTGCAGCTTTTGTTCCCATGCAAACGTCTTTGCTTCCTCCCTCTTGTCAAACAGTGCAAACACACAGAGCAAAGGTTGCTATAGGTTCACTTTTATTTAACGCCCCCACAGCTTGTCCTGCAAACATGACAGAGAATTTGATAATCATTTTGAAATTCACATTTGTGTGATACAGACTTTAGTTTTAATGTGCATCTTGTTTCACCAGCAAACAAACTGCATTTGAAACCAGAGGGGTGGACTACGAGGCGAGGTTAATGACTTAGCGAGCTAGGTCGAGCTTAAAGTCAGAGTTTTCTGTGTCATGAAAGCGGCTCTCTTTTTAACATCTAACATCCCAAATGAAGCCCGGCTGTAAAGTTATAGGAGCACAAACTGTGTTTTTTCATTTGGTGTTGCACACAGTGTATACATTTTTTTTAATACTTGATTCTAATCTGCTCTCTCTTACACTGCTGGAATTGGAGCTATTAGAACAGAGAACGCACACCAAGAGTACCTGTTCAATCAGTTAAATTAATTTCACTTTGATCCGTCAGTAACACGTAATGTTTAAATGTATACAGTTTAAAGTTTAAAAGCTCTAATGTGCAGCCGCCACCTTAGAAATAAACAGCAACACAGAGCACGCATTCAGCGATGAAATACATATATTAACTCAATTTAATACCTTTATTTTATCACTCTGTGCACTAAATCCTCAGATTAATGACTTCCTACAGCATTAATGTCTTATTTGCAACAGTGTTGCATTTTATTGTTGTATTTTTTTTATGTTCTTTGTAGATTTTTATCACCATCATCATCTGATAATGACTCCGATTGGAGTAGGTGGCACTTACAGGAACCTCTAGACACGAATTATACAAATAAACAAATACATAAATCTAGAAGTAAAGAAATTGAAAATAAATGTAGCAAAATGTGCATAACTGAATGTAAAAATTCATAAACATATGTTGAATTGTGTAAAAGAAGAGCCATATGATGCAGGCACAGAGCGTCGTCAGTGTTGACAGCAGCGGCGTTGTCTGTTCCACAAACATTGGCCATAACTCGAAAACGATGTGACCTAAGATGTTCAAATTCACACCATAGATGCATCTACTAAAAATCTCAGACGAGTTCGAATCTTGGGAATCTTGACCTGAAGGTAAAGGTCAGAGGTCAAGTTTTCTGAAAATCTTGTGAATGCTATCGCTCGAGAACGCTCTTATGTGGGCTCTTCAAACTCACACCATAGATGCGTACTGTTCAAGCTAGACCCACCAAACTTCACACATTTGTTCACTGGCTTTACTATAGCAGAACTTTCTCTTTCTTGCCTGCCTGTATGATTTGTTTTGATCTTTTACAAACGGCCTGAACTGTTCCTGCCCTTCCGGGTCAAGTCTTTATCTTTAGCAACACATCACTAACGTGGTTTATGGTTGTGTAGTGATTAGATAAGTGATTGTATGAAATATAAAACACTGTCAGGGTTCACGTAGAAAAAAAAAAGTTCAATGAGTTTTGCAGAAAAATGTGTTTTAGGGACAAATATTTCTAGATTTAACTTTTTCTTCAGTAGTAATTTCTTTTCACTTCATTATTTATTGTCAGTAATGCTGACAGAAATTCTAAAAGACCTTCTAAAATAAGAAGGTCCTCCATGTGGGCTGAAGAGGGCGAATCCTGCCCAGCAGCTCTGATCTGGTTGAGAGCCTCTGAGTCATCTTAGCTTGAAGGGCAAATTGAACTCGTGGTCAGCAGAGATAAACTGATATTTGCTTTTGTAAGGAAGCAGAAATTAAAGAAAGGGCGCGTTCAGGTTTGTTGCAGCAGGTTGGTGGAGACTGTTAGTGAAACTGTGAGCAAACATTGGTTTGTTAGTTCTTCACCTGCAGCAGGTGGAGCCTCTGCTATTTCCAGTTAGTTTTCCTGAACAATCAGCATATCCTGTTTGGAGTCTCTTCATAAGATTCACAGCTGAACTTCTCTCAGGATGAGGTAGGGGCTGTTTGAAAACACAGGTTCAGTCAAACTGTGTGTGGTTTAACTTTAAAACTCTGGTGTCGGGGTTAGTGCTGGGTTCAAACTTTGTCAGCTTTGATTCATTTTATCTACAATTTCAGCAATATTCTAAGTCTTAATAAGGGTGTTAGCTTAAGCAGCCTGTCTTTTTTCATTTTTTACCTCAGCAAAACTTTAGCATTAGTTAAATTCAAACCCTAACACGTGGCTGCAAATGTATTCTTTAATAAATATGTTTTTAATAAAGAACATAGATGAAAAGAGCATTGAATTAAATGAATGTCTTTCCTCACAGAAACAATTATTGGGGCTGTCTCTGTATCTGTACATTTCTTGATTTCTTCTTTTATGTCGTGCCTTTATTTCTTTGTCTATATGTGAATGAGGTAGGTAACCCTGAACAGGATGTGTCTGCTGGGTGAATCAGACAAAAGCAAATAACTCTTATCAGATCTACACGGTCTACAAGCTAGCTCCTAACCCGACTCTGTTAACAACACGCAATGGCTTTGAGGTGAGGTCATAGTGTTTCCTGTCTTGTGAACATCCAGATACAAAATATACATATATAAAAAATGTTGAATTATGTAAAGTGAATAAATCTAAGAAAACAGAACTCAGTAGAGTTACATAGATTCATGTAGAAAGACAAATAAAAAATAGAAATAGCAAAACTGTTAAAGAGAAAAAAATAGATAAATGATTTAATTTAGAAATACACAGTTAAAAAAGAAAATAAGAAATGAGTTATAATAAATACTACTTTACAGTCCTGTCTTGTATTTTTACATCGGTAATAATGATTCCCTTCCACATTAGGACACTTGGTGAACTAAAGCTGGTGTAAAACACGCAGAACACTTGAGCTAACTCTGTGTATTTTCCTGTATTTACCAGTTAGGAGTTTGCCAGGTATCATCAATTTTCAGTTTTCAAGATTTCAGTTCTATGTTGGTACTTTCTAGGGTGCTCAAAGCGCTGCTTAATGTCAGATTAGCACCCAGCAGATCTCATTCGCCACAGCAGCGTCACTCACGGTGGCCCGATCATAACTAAACTCCACGCTGTCCTCAGCTATTTTAAAGAAATCACACATACACGAGAATTAAGGACCAAACACAGTAGGACAGCAATAACTAGCTTATAATAATAGCTTAACAATTTGACACAGCTGGCGGTAGTTCAGAAGAGCCAAACCTCTCAGAAACATTGCATTTTTGCTCCCAAAATGTATATTTTTTAAATTTATTTGTGATTTTTTTTTTTAATTCCGCATTATGTCATCCTTGGTAGTCTTTAAGTATTAAAGCTTCCCAGGAGACGACATGTATACAGCTTTTAAAAAAGATAAAATTCCACATTTTTATAAAAAGATTTTGGATAATGAATAAAAATGGAAGGAAAACAGTTTTAAGTTAAGAACGTTTTGAAAGTTTAACTTTTTTTGTGTATATCATGGTGGCTATCCCCACATAGCACCATCTCCCTCCAAGTGCAGATAAAACACCATTAAAACTATTCTATCAGCCGGAATTATCCCAGAGTTATGTCAATTTCCAAGTCCCTCAGCAGGTGAGGCCCTCAGTAACCCTTGTGTTTCATCCAGTATAACCACTGAGCCATCTGCTTCACTGTAAAAGCCTGTAGAAGAGAGACGTTAACACACCAATCAGCCTTGCTCGCCCACACGGCGTACAGCCTTGTTTCTGCTCTGTAGGTAACCATGGCAATTGCTCAGGCAGGTACGGTGACCTGCACTTTGGAGAAGAGGGGGCTGATTGCTCCACCGCCGCGTCACTCATTCAGCTGTTGCTATCCAATTATGGCGAAATTATAACGGTAGTGAAGTGACCCTCAACCCCACTAATGCTAACCGGCGTTATTATTTTGAGCAGATCGAGACAGAGCATAGCTTCATACGTGTTCTCACTTATTTATCTCTCATAAAGGAATTATTTTTACTCCTCCACAGCGATGAATGGTTTTAACATGTTGAATGGTAGGTGGTAGTTAGTTGTTCTTTCAGAAAAACCCTTTGTGTTTGTGACAAATACACAAACAGCAGTACACGTCGAGTGTAATATGATGCATAATGCCTGTTACAATCATATCACAAGGATTTGTTTGACAGAGTAACCGGACTTTTCTTACGGTCCTGATCTCCACAAACTGGAGCCTCTCCACCGTGTTTGTTGTGTTGGCGCCTTTTGGAGCTTTTTAATAGAATTACCTGCTCTGTAGTGTAGTGTGCCCAAGACGTTTGCACTTTAGTTTTGGTGAATGAAATTTCAGTACTTTATAAGCTTGATTAGCGTGTGTGTGTGTGTGTGTCTGTGTCATGAACCCATATAGGTTATGGATGCAGTTTGTTGACCAAGCTTGCTACCATTAGCACCCCGCCCTTTCATCCAAACATGGTAACGTCTGAATGACAAAAACAAAAACAAAAAAACAGGCTGAGGCTTCAAATGTGGCGTCCATAAACCACAGGGTGATGTCACGGTTGTTATGTTTATCTGTTATATATAGACTGTGTTTGCGACCTTCAGGACCACATGTGAAACAGCTGGTGCTTGAATCCTGACCTCTGAATCTGAGAGAGTGGTACTGTGCATAAAATAGTGGATTGCCCCCTGCAGGGTGGGGGATAGTTGCTACCCCATGTGCCCTCAAGGAGGTCAAGTATGCTATTGAGACCCTGTTGTGGGTGTCATCGTGAAGGACGAGCAGAGCTGCAGGAGAAAGGTTCTGCACCAGATCTGCGTGCTCGTGAGCTCATGAGCTCAGGGTGGTGACCGAGGCAACCAAATACAGTGCATATGATTATGAGCCAGCCTGGCAGGTTTCCTTGAATGGGAGAGTTCAAATTTAGATAAGGTCTGAATTTTTGAGAACATGGTGCTTTTTCAAATGTTTTATACTTTTTGCTTTATGTATTTCTGTTTTGTTCTCATTTAATTTCCCTTCATGCCATCTGTTAACCAGAGAAATACAGCTGTGTCTCACTTGTATAATGCCAGTGTTTCAGTCCTTTTACTTTTTTACCCCACCCTCGGAGGGGGGAATGGGTTATTTTTTTTGGCATGTTTGTTTGTTTGTAAACAATATTACAATAAAACTACCCATCCGATTCATACCAAATTTGCACCAGTGACCATTAAATCACCTGATCAAATTAGGTCAAGGTCAAAAAGAAATTCCAGAAAATTAAAAAAAAATCCCAATCTTTAACTACGGATTCATCTGATATTCGGTCCACACTAGTGCCAAACCAAACGCCATCAGGATCTGAACCAGATTCTGGATTTGCAGGTTACTTCTTCAGCTAAAACGTCTGCCGGAGGCGGGACAGCACTTTTTTTTTTAAATTACTCACCTATCAAACATTAAGTCCAGGATCAAGCAATGAACATGTGTTTGATCTGTAACTGAGGCCAGAACCAGTGGGTTTGTAACTAATATAATAGTTACTGAAGTGGTTTTGAAATGTTTCCCTTCCACATGGATTTCCTCTCCTCCTCTCCTGAACTCTCCCAGCTTTTCCCATTTGTCAGTCCCTCTGTTTCCCTGTGTTTACCTCCCTCCAGTGAACAGCTATGGCGACGATGACGATGACGCCTCCAGCACCTCAGACAGCGAGGACGAGGTCCTGAGGCAGTTTGAGATGTCGGTGTCACGTTCACAGAATTTTCGCACTGCGGCGGCTAACATCAGTGAGCAGCAGCCCCAGCAGACTCACTTGTCGTTGGGTCGACGACACAAGTTTACGCGACTGTCAGACCAGGAGGAGGGCAGCACTGAGCCGTCAGACTGTGAAGGTACTGGTCCAAATATTGATTTATTGATAACGATCGATAGTTTCAAGTTGGTGACATACTAGCAAATATACATACTCACACCTTCCGACTGGTTTGATGACTTGTGAGCTTTACTGCCTCTAAACTAGAGGCCAAACATCTCTCTTGGGCCCATCCTGCCCTATCATTATCTGGTTGTGATCGCCTCTGATGCCGCCGATCCAATTCTTCTGCTGTGCACACACTTACGCATTACAACAAAATCAATACAGAAACACCCACACAGAATTTAAACCGCAAGGGGGGGGGAAATAAGCCAGTCAGCCAATCGGAATGGAAGGGTTACATGTAGCAAGCACACACAAGTAATTAGAGAGAGCCAAGGTGTACGTTGTGAAAACATGATCTCATTCACACCTCAGTTAGTTGCTACATAACTTACTTTACAAACAGCATCATATTTATTTTTTTTACAGCAATCACAGACAAATGTTTAGAAAAATCCTGAACTTAACTCTTCAGTTTAAGCTGCGCAGCAGGTGGCTGGTGGGGGTGGTGAAATGGTTTGGTCAGGGTCACTCTGTCTCAGCTCCTGTTATATATTTTCCACTTTTATAAACAACATTCAGACACACACACACACAGACACAGAGGATGATGACTCACCTCAGCTTGTTGCCATGGTGAACTCTCTATGCAGCCATTGATATAACAGTCAGACCGACCTTAATGACAGAGAATTGGAGATAATTGCTATTGATTGGTCTGAGGTACGGCTTGTTCTCTGAGTGTTCCTGCGTCAGGAAAAGGCCAAGGGTTGACAAATTGCACAATATCCCTCCTGTTATCGCACCGCTATGCTAAACGAGGTTAAAAAACTGCATTTAGAGCCTTGAGACTAAATTAGATGGTATCCTAAAGGAGTTATTCATGTCCACCTAGGTCTCATCTCAGTAATTTGTGTTGATGTCGGTGGCAGCTATGTTTACATATTCACCTCATTCTGTTAGGAAGAGTTTCACTCCATGGATTACTGCACAGAGGTTGCACACATTAACTGTAGATACCTACTGTTACACATACATTTTTACCCCTCAGCCTGAAAAAGGCTGACGGGGTATTGTTGTCACCCCGCTGGGCCGGTGGGCGTCGGGTGGCCTGGACACCAAACTTTGTGAACACGATAACTCGAGAATGAGGCAACGTAGGAGTTTCGAATTGATAGCATAGGTGCATCAACTAAAAATCTCGGATGAGTTTGAATATCAGTGACCTTGACTTCAAGGTAAAGGTCAGAGGTCAAGTTTTCTGAAAATCTTAAGAATGCAAAAAGATCATGCTGCATGATTGAGGTAAAATTTCACAGCTAATATACTTGTAATATGTCTTTTCATTTTATGACCACCCAGCAAAAATAGCATCAAAAGGTGTTTCACTCACAAACGACCAGGCCTTTGGGGATCGATAAAATGGGTCTAAGATGTACTGGATGGATGTACTAATAGCTCATCTGATTAGTCACTCTAGTAACTCAGCTTTCTGGTGGTAAAGTATTATTCACAAAGGAGTCATAAAGGAATTCAACTATAGTTTTTACCATAATAATGTCAAACACAGAAAGTCACAGTATTCTCAGGGGTTTATATTTATTGTGATTTTACCATTTCTTATTCCTGGATCTTACTTAGCTTTTGAATTGATATGGTGAATAAAGTCACTAAGGCTGATATGCACCCCGTTAAGACCTGGTAATGATGTGCTCTAGAATTTCCAGGTGTGCTGCCTAAAGATTCTGCTGCCAGGAGGCATTGCATTCTGCCTTAACATTTCAGAGCAGAAATTGAAGGTGCTTTTGAGTAAATGCAATCAGATTTGGGCAAATGTCATCCTTAGTGGGGACAAAACATTGCCTATGGTACGGGTGATTTTAAAGCATGCATCTTTAACAACTTTAAAAAACAAGAACTGAATTGCCCAGAGGTGTGAATGTGAGTGTGAATGGTCTCTCTCTTTGTTAGCCCTGCGACAGGCTGGTGACCTGTACAGGGTGTACCCTGCCTCTTGCCCTATGACAGATGGAATAAGTGGACCTCTTGTCACTGTGGTCAAATAGCTCAATCTTTGTCTTTGTCTGACCGTAATACTTTTCTCCAGAAACATGTGGGAAGCTGCAAATTTCAGTCCAGCTTGAAGGTGTCAACTTAGGAGCAGTGGCTTCTTTCTTGGTCGGCACCCTGTCAGTCCGTGGCAATGTAAAACTTGTTTCACTGTGGACAGTGATGCTGGTGTTCCAGCAGTTTCCAGCCTTGGTGATTCCTGGGTGGGGGTGTTTTTCAGGAGTTGGGCTCGGCCCCTTAGTTCCAGTGAAAGGAACTCTTAATGCTTCAGTATACCAAGACATTTTGGACAACTTCATCATATTAAACCCTATGGCTTAAGAATGTCACTGTTCATATGTATGTGGAGGCAAATGAGCAAATACTTTTGGCAATTGAACTTGTGTGTATAATTTTGACTGCTGTACTACGTGCAAGTTGGCATAATCTGCATTAACACTGCATAATTTTAGCCCTGTGTGGATTAGAGAAAATCCAAAATAAATCCAAATGCAAATCTTGCTTTTTAAAGTCATTACAGATGTATGCTATACAATCATTCCAAATACAATGAGTGTATTTAGTCATCCGACCACAACTGTATCATTAGTACTTTACAAATTGCAACTGCTAGTAGCCAGTCCTAGCAAACGCTTCATCCGTTTTAATGTTAAAAACATTCAGGTGAGTCTCACTGTGAGCAGCTGCTAATTGTCTTTTTAACTGTGTATACAAATGCATTTTTCTATACATTTAAATAATCTAGAAATTATTAGTAATTGCTTGTTTATCTTCAGTGCTGTGAGTACACAGTAAAAGTCATTTTAACATTTTCATTCATTTTTTTCCACTTAGGAATTTTGCAGTTTTAACAATGAAAGTGAGCGGGACAAAAATAGGATGATGAAAAGTTCAGATCCATCTCCAGTGTAAATTCACAGCATCGTTACACCACCAATGTATAAACATGTGGTCTTCTTCCTGCAGAAACGGGAGCTCAAAGCCAACTGGGTTTCCAAGATCCGCTCTCTGCAGTGATGGAAGAAAAAGAAAGGGCATCCACGCTCTCTTTGGACACACCTGCTGGAGACCACCCACTGGCCTCCAGGGACTGTCCCACCATGAGTATGGACGAGCACTCTACAGAGGCGGTGGATCCTGACAAAAATGAGGTCATAGAAAGCTCCTCTGCCTGGATCCCAGAGGTACAATAAGCATTTTCTTAATTTCCCTCCCATTAATTATCTCACAGCCTGTTTAATTTAGTGTTACAACCTTTGGAGATCAATAATGCAACACAGTACTGTGCAAAAATCTTCTTTTGAGACTTGGAAGAAATATGATATAAATCTCTGTGTCTTGATGTAAGGAGGAAGAAGCACAACAAATGCTCTTCCTTTTAATAATAGCTGGAGCAAGTATTTTATTCCTGAACGCACCACACTCGGGAACCTTGGCTAAAACAGCTACATGCAAGCACATCCGCGCACCCTGAGACTTGTCAAATTCAGTGAAAAAAATTTCACACTTTGTGATCACATGAATGACCAAAAAAGTAAATAAATAAATAAAGTGGCGCAGGGATTACTTAACGGGGTCATGGAGCTGACCGCGGCCCTGCTGCTCCCCATCATGCTTGGCAGAGGTATCGTCGTCACTCAGCTGTGAGAGGATTACCACTCTGCCATGGTAATCCGCTCAGGTTCACTTTGGAAGAAATAAACCAACCGCAGCTCTCTGAGGTTTTGCATAAATAGCTGATATTTCCTTCATTCTCCACACTGTGATGCTAACAAACAGAAACTCATGAATAAAAGTGCTGTAGGAGCCATGAGGAAGGCCATAGATCCCTTCATCCTCCGCCCCCTAGGAGGTGAAAGGCCACCTCTTGCATCTGTAATGCAGTGCCTTTTATCAGCTAGACAAAACCACAGCTGGGCATTCTTCTCGGGTTCTTTTTCACTCTCACCTCTGAGGTGAGAAGGCTGCTCTGACTTTAGAGGCAGAGGCTCTGACCTCTCCCCTCCATTATCTCTATCATGTACTCTGCAGATAGACACACCAAAACTGTCTTCTGACTGCAGCAATACAACATCCTGCAAAAGATTCCTGGTTAGTTGGTACCCAACACTAACCAGTTTCATTCGTTTTCCATTACACAAACACAAATTCTGTCCTCAGTCACCAAGCACGTCTGTGCTGGTTAGTGTGTAGCCATTTCCCTCGTTTCCAGGTTTCAAAACGGCGGGTTTGATTCTTGTTAAGGAGTCCCTCTCATGACTCATCTGGTGACATCACTGCATGGCCAATCAGTGGCATGCATTCTGTTGATGTCACGTTTTTGGTACCAAGTATACCACCTAACGGAGAACTTTAAAAACCAAGCCGAGGCAAGTCGAGCTGAGTATGTACTAGTGGAAACGCAGCAAAAGAGAGCAAAGGCAACCCCACACTCCCCTGGGCCTGGACGGTGAAGGACAGCAGCTGAAGTGGCTCACGCTTCTTTGCTTGGACCCAGTCCATTGAACCCTGCTTCATAACACATGGCTAACAATATGTACTTTTAGAAGAACACAACATACATGAAATGAGTTGTTTCATTCATTTAATTGAGATCTTTTAATGGTTCTGTTCCTGAGTTTTACACCTCTTGGTTTATGTTAGTTACACACAGCCAGGCTCTTGCATGCTAACTAAAAACTATCATTAATAACCTGGCACCATTATTGTACATGATCACATCTTTTATTTGGCTTAAACATCCATGCACATGGTGAGGAAATTCAAGGATCCCTCCACACATGCACACATGTTCAACCACATTACAGAACAAAGAGACGCACACTCCTACAGGTACACACGCTCTCTGTCTCCCACACACACATACATTCTTCTTCTCTTAGTCTTCAATTTGATCTTTGTGGGGTTTTGCACATCTCTTTAATACATATTTAATTAATAGTGTAATCGTGTAATTAATGTTATATAGGAGGAAATGCTGCCAACCTCTACTACACAGAATTCTCAAATTCTTCAACCGCACTGACTACTGAGATGTTATTAATTTAATTATTAACCTATTTCAAATCGATAGTCTAGTGTATATTATGAGACTAATTTAACTAATAACTTATCTCAATTTCTTATTAATTTTGATCATTTTAGTTATTAATTAGACTCCCCAAATCAATGATCAATCATTTGAGATCACGATAATTGTTTTTGATCAGTTTCCCTTAATTTGAAGTTTGTGCCCCAGTTAAGTTCATTCTTATTCGCAAGGTTGATAAATACAGCAGTGCTGCCCTTACGAGGCACAGTTCTAATGATGGTAGGTAATAACGCCTACAGTGTGAATGCATGTGTGTGTATGCGTGCGCATCCGTGTGTAAACAAAGCATGCATATGCATGTGAATACTTCTGCTCTGGTATTTCTGTGAGTGCGTGTGTTTTCATATGTGTATCTCAGTTTGTGTGTTTGTAGAATTCACAACCTCTCAGTGATCGAATCACACTTTAAAATTGGGTGCAATCTGTGCTGTAAACACCTCCCACACACACGCGCGCGCACACACACACACACACACACACACACACACACACACACACACACACACACACACACACAC
>JAVDPK010002808.1:170910-182908 GCA_034780415.1 Cichlasoma orientale
CACACACACACACACACACACACACACACACACACACACACACACACACACACACACACACACACACACAGGATGATACTGAACTCCAGAAATGCTTCATAAATAAAAAATGAGGTTGGATCAGAGGGGCTGCAGAGCTACAGAAAGCCTGGGAGAGTCTGGTTTTTCCCTTTTTTTAGCTGTTTATTTATAGAGTTATATAACAGCCCCCGCTCATGGTTAAAGCTGCAGCAAATATTACAGCTGCTAATAATACTACCCTTTCTGCTATGTTTACTGCCGTTGTACCTACTTCATACTACCCTCAAGTTTAAGGTTTGTCTTGCTCCCATGAGCATAACCATAAAACTTCTTCAATATGTAAAACAATGGCACACACAGGGTACATCAGTGGCAGCATAGCATTAGTTCTACAACAGATTAAACCATTATCACCAAATGTCTGTATCATACAAATGCAGCTCCAGTGACGAGCAACTTGTATATTTAATGGCAACTTTTCTTCAGTTGAAACCACAAACCATGGTTCTGTCTTATTTCCACGAAAACCTGTTAAGCATTAAATTGGCATATAAAAAACTTGCAGAAACAAGTCATGCCAATAAATAAATAAAAGCCACTGTTTGAGTTCCTCTACCTTTCAGACCACTCTCCCTTTAAGGTGACTTTCTTCTGATTGGCTGCCCCTCCCAAATAGAAGGCTAAAATGTAGACTATATATGTTCACGCGCACCATCATGTAACCCACTGGTTTTAGTGTTTTGGCTTCTGACATGTTCTTCTTTTATTTATTTATTTTGGGAGCCAGAAGCAACTATATTTGAACGAAAACGTTATCAGCTAAGGTTTGCAAGTTGATAGAATGTGTGAGAGCAACACACAAACACATGTAACTGCTAATTAGTGCTATCCAAAGAAAAATCTTTTGCTTTAATTTAATTTAATTTTTTAATTGCTACCGGTAATTATTAAAAGTATCTCCAATTTTATTTTTGTTACAACTAGCTGAAACATGTGTATCAAAAATACAGTACCAGTCAAAGGTTTGGACACACTCACCCATTCATATGAAGTGGGTCAATAAGTGGGAACAGGAAGTGTAAAATTGAATTCTCATATTTTAGCAAATAAAATAAGATTGTTTAGTTATCTAAATTTTGGAGGAGATGTGGTGATGACTTTTTAATAAGAGATAATATAATAAATTATATATTAAAAGGTAAGGAAATATTTTATATTCCTTCCTCAATTTAAGCCACTGAGGACAGCTCTGTGACATTTAAATCAAAAGTCATAGTTATACTTTTTACTGCTCACACATACATTGATGCCACTGCTGCTGCATTGGCTACATCAGCTACTACACCCTGTTGCTAGAAGCAGTGCTAGCTTAATAAACATACATGCTCTTCTTCAGGTGGGGGTCCGTTCTTATGTTTTCCTCTTTTCTTGTGTGCATATCCTGACCTGCATGTTCAGTTGACCTCAGCAGCCCTCTGATTATCTTATCGGCCCTGTGGTTGCCATGTCGACGGCAACACTCGCCCGCTCTGTCAACACTTGACACAATCGATGTTGTGTTTGCTGACTGCACGGGAGTCTTTAACTGCAGGGGTGGAGGAGAAAGCAGGAGGGCGCTTACTTGTGCTTCATGACAGGGTTTCTGCTCACTTTGTCTCTCTGAACATTTGATAAAAAGAGTGATTATTATGACAGAGCGATAAATAAACTGGTCACCACTAGAATCCACTGACTGCAGCTGTCCTTAGCAAAAGGTCAAGTTACAGATTGTTGTAATGTGTTTCCCCATGGATGATTTTTCTCCTTACTTTGGCAGCAGGAGCCGCCTCCTCACGGCGAGGTCTCGTCTCAGCCGGTCTGTTCTTCCCCTCGAACTCCCATCTCCAAGTGTGGCGATCTGGTCCTCTCGCTGGAGTACCGACCTGACACCGAAAAACTGCTGGTCTCTGTGATCGCGGCCCGAGATATTCCCGACAAGGCTCGCAGTGGGATGAGCGCCTGGCAAGTGCACATGGTCCTGCTGCCGTCCAAGAAGCAGCGGCACAAGACGTCTGTGCAGAAAGGCTCAGTACCGCACTTCAACGAGACGTTTCGCTTCTCGCGCCTGGAGCCGTCTGACCTTCACATGTCGGCCATCAGGTTCAGGCTGTATGCGCTGGGTAGCAGGATATCTCGTGAGCGAATGATGGGGGAGAAAGTCTTGCGTTTACGAGGACTCAACCCAAATGGGGGGACGATGGAAACAACACTTGTCCTGGAACCTCGAAGTAACCTGAAGGTAAGGTATAATTAACTTTAAACTTTGTTCTGGCATGTTTATGTTTAGTACATATTTGCCACTACACCTCTTTTTATTCCCCAGAGTGTCGACTCCCAGCTCAGTCTGTCTGCCGTGTCTCAGAGTGACAGCGCCTCATCAACTCAGTCTCTGACCCACGGTGGCGTTCCTGAACTGCTGGTGGGTCTCTCCTACAATGCCACAACGGGACGCATGTCTGTGGAGCTCATCAAGGGCAGCCACTTCAGAAACCTGGCCATGAACAGGCCACCAGGTCTGCAGGGAGCCTCACACACACAAACACTTCATTCATATTCATTTGGTGCATGTGCTCACTGTATGCATGCAAAGAAAGAGAACCTCCAGCCACACAAACGCCATTCATAACAATCTCTTCCCTTCCCTTCATCCCCTCTCCTCTTCCCTCCTCCCCTTTGGTCCAGACACCTATGGGCGACTCACTCTGCTGAACTCAGTTGGTCAGGAGATCTGTCGGACTAAGACGTCAGTACGCCGTGCCCAGCCCAACCCCGTCTACAAGGAGACCTTTATCTTCCAGGTTGCTCTGTTCCAGCTGTCAGACGTCACTCTGCTGATCTCTATCTACAACAGGCGCAGCATGAAGCGCAAGGAGATGGTGGGTTGGATCGCTCTGGGCCAGAACAGCAGTGGCGATGAAGAGCTGCTTCACTGGCAGGACATGAGGGAAGGTCGAGGACAGCAGGTCTGCCGCTGGCACATCCTGCTGGAGGCGTAAAATAACTGTCGGGCAGGACTTTAACTTTTTTTTTCCCTGTATTTTAAGGTGGGCAGGTTTTAATTTGCAGTTAGACAGCTGGAGAGTTTTGGGGAAAGAAAAGACGAGTCCTGATTTAAAGAGTGGAATATTATGCTTGAGATTTCAAGCCTCAGTGATTCACGCAATTTTTACATTCATCCGAACCTTGAAAAACATCCGACCCAGCTTGTTAGTTTGTGTCAGCACGAAACCTGAAGGCTCTTCAGTCTTTTAATTGATGATTAAGGAAAGACAAAAAGATGTAACGAAAGTCTTTAGATTATAAAAAGAGACTGAGGGTTTAAAAAAAATCACAGTTGAACATTTGCCGGCTTCAAAGACCAATTTGTCCTTCCTGCTGCACTTCAGTTTTTGTATTGTGTTAGAAAGCACTGAAGATGTGTGCGCTTGTGCATGACCTGCTGTTTCTAACTCTTGCTGTTTTTTTGGGTTTTTTTCACTGACGGACATGTCAGTGAAAATGTAAACTAAACTGCAGAGAGGAAACGGAAAGATGCAACAGTCTGGAAATATTAGTGTCAGAAGGGCCACAGGTTTGGATCTTTGTTATAGGTCGAGAATGATAAATGTTATATGATGAAGTTCATGCAGGTCACAAATGTATGCAGTAAGTATTTAGTGAGCTCTGCAGTACACCAACCAGAGTTTGATTTAAAACTCATGCCATTCATGTCACATGGCTACACATCCATCTATCCAATTTTATACTCATTTGTGCAAGTTACATCACACTGCTAGGATGAATGCAATGATTTATAAGCTCACAGACTGCTGTGAACGACTCTCAAGTGACATTTCACTGCAATTTACATCCTTCCTCTGGGCATAAAGAGCTTGTTTAGCTGGTGAAAAGCACATATCTGTAACTGTAAACACACACACAAAGAAAAAATATAGCAGTAGACACAACTGTCTGTGAGACCACAGTAAAATTAAAGGTTTATTATGTAAAATTAGGTTATGTCTGTGTTTATAATTCATCACCACCTGGTAATTAGGTTCAAACAGTGTGATCACAGGCAGATAAGCAAAAGTTTGAAATCAAATTGTGAATCAAATCTTAAATTCTCCATTGATAGAATTTTCCCAGCTGGTCACATCTAAGTATATTCATCTTTTCTTTCTTTTTTCCTTTTCTTTTAAACCAACCTCCAAAGTTTTCTATTCAGTGGATTAAAATTGGCCTTCCAACTAAAAAAAATAGCAAATAATTGATTCCATTTATTTTTATCATATATCTGACAAAAACTGTCCTGAAACTGACAAAAAGCATATTTGTTGGGAAAGGCTGGGGGTAATTTGTGGATTTGAGAACACTGTTTGAGAGCTAATCCCAGAGAAACTGAATTAATGTGGATTTTTGGATGAAGTTTCAGTGTTAAACGACCAAAAAAGAGTAGCTAATCTGACGCGTGCTGACGGCTCTTTCTCAGGTCAGAAATCAACTTTTGTGCTCAGTCAGTAACTCGAATAAATCCGCACGGCCAGCAGACGATATTAAACCCAAAACCTGATGATGTCTTCACTTGTTTTGACTGTCAGAAGCAATGCAGCACAGTTCGAATCCAAAACTGACACCAACTAATAGCTGACAGTTTAATCTGGAAGTCGTCACACAGAAATTTAGTCATTCGATTTTTTTAAAATTAGGTTTCATTCTGTTTATTCATTTCCTAAAGTCTCAGACTTTAATTGATAAGTTAGAACGGCTTTAATACATGTGAAGTCCTGGTTTATTTGTATTTTTTTTAATAGTATCAGCACTAACTACTATCAAGGCTAGTGTTCAATTCCCTAACACTTATAATTTACCAAAATCAGAGTACCAGTAAACTCAGGTACATCTAATACTACCCTATTGGTATTTGAATGTTCATTTGTAAACTGCTGACCCCAAAACATCCGCCTCAGTCTTTACTTACAAAGACCAAAAGCTTAGAAACATTTTATTTGTTGGACTCAGTTACAGTGAAAACAGAGTGATACACATACAGTCATGGTAAAAAGAAAGTACACCTTCTTTAAATTCTGAGGTTTTATGTATAGGCACGTATTAAAAATAATCTGGTCCTTGGCCGGTCTTAAAATTAGGTAAATAAAACCACACTTGACATGCATCAGTCTGCAAAAGGTTATAAGGCCGTTTAAAAGCAATTTGAAGTCCATCATTCTACAGTGAGAAAGATTATTTACAAGTGGAAAAAATTCAAGACAGTTGCCAATCTTCCTAGAAGTGGATGTCTCAGCAAATTTTCCCCAAGGTCTGACCGTGCAGTGCTCAGAGAAACTGAGTCCACTATAAACTCCTCTGTAAACCAAAGTATTCTAGAGTCAAATGTGAGGCCATCTGTCCACCAGCTAAAGCTTGGCCCGAAATTGAGTCGTGCAACAGGACAATGATCCCGAGCACAGCGGCAACTGAATGGCTACAAAAGAAAACAATCAAGGCGTTGCAACGGCCCAGTCAAAGTCCAGACCTCAATGAAATGCTGTGGTGGGACCTTAAAAGAGCTACCGCAGGACCACAGAGAGCTGTTCAGAAACGATTGCCTACAAATTTCAGTGAACTGAAGCACTGTTGTTAGGAAGAGTGGGCCAAAATTCCTCAACAATGAATGCGAGAGACTTCAAGTTATTGCTGCTAAAGGAAGTTCTACACACTATTGACTAAAGGGGGGGGATACTTAAATTTTTTGCACCCTGCTTCTGTATTTTGGTTAGTTTCTGTTACATAAACAATGAAACAGTGTCACATGTAGTTCATCTCAGGTTGTAGTCACCTAATTTTAAGACCTGGTAAAGACTAGATCATTTCTCATTAAGGCCTGACATGTAAAAAACAAACTAAAAGAACTGGTTTTACATGTTTGTTTTTACTATGACTGCAGTATGCGCTTGTGAGGGTGGTATGAAAAAAAAAAGTTGTGTGAACCCAGATTTGCAGACCCTCAAGATGTCCTGATAGCTCATGTAGGGAACTTGGAAAGCTTTTTGGCATATGTGCCAACCAGCAACCTTGATTTTGAATAAATCATACACTGGCTTATAAATCAGTATCCAGTTTGAATTTAGGCATCTGCATTTTTTTCAACAGCCTAACGTCATTACCACCCCATCATATGTCAATCAACTGTATCCTCCGGTCCCATTGGTACTCTCTGGTCTCTGGTCCCCACATCACTGCCAGTGTTTCCTTTGTGTACGCTCCTTTAGTCTTGACTCTGTCCTCTTTGTGTTTGCATTCTCTACACTGTAGCTATAGTGGACATGCTAAAATGGTAAGGTTGAAGGGCTAATTGTAACAGATGTTTAAGATGCCCTCACGGTGAATGCTAGGTGAAAAAAAGCTCTCAAGTTCTCGGTGTCAGTTGAAAAACAAGTTTAAATGAAATAAACAGGACACAAGCTTACGCATTATTCAAATGTAATGAAGTTCAAACAAATAACTAAGCAGCTCAGTAAATGGAACAGATCACAGGACAGGCAACAGGTACTAACCAAGATAACGTTTGGCGGTCTGTTCTCGCTCTGTCTCTTTTTATTTTTATTTTTTTACCATAAAATTGTAAGGCAGCTTTCACATTTTTTACATTTTGCAGCGTAGAAATACGAGGGAAAGATCACGTGACCGCGAAATACTTAAAAAGGAACCAATATTTTATGATTCAGTCGGAGGAGAAGGATGTCTCATTCATATTCAGCGCTCATTCATATTCTCCTAACGCTCGTGCTACAGCAGGCAGGAAGACCAGCAGCTGGAGACTCTTAAACCCATTGGGATGAGCCTCATCAATCCTGAATGATGTTATTTGGCTTCAGCTCAGTCTCCTTCACAGGGCAAAGCTCATTTCAACACCCATCAATGCTGAGCTCAAAAGAGGCTTTAAATATCTCACTGCAGCTGTTAAGAACAGTCAATGAATTACCCTGGAAGTGTGTGTACATGTGTGTCGTTTCCCCCAGTCACACTCTGTGACATACTGTGATAATTGGTAGTTATTGCAGTAGAATCGTACAGCGTGTTGGTGATGAGGGTTAGCTGCTGATTAGCTGCTGCTAATGCTCTTCCTCTTCCCATTTGAGCATCTTTGAGTCACAAGGCAGAGGTTCAGCCTGGAGGGGGGGGGGATTATATTTGTTTGTGGTGAGAAATACTGTAGCTGAACCCTCAGGGGTTCGCACGCCGGGAGCACAGATGTGTTCACTCACACGTTTGTTTTCTTTGGGCAGGTGACAACACGGCCTCTTTAGTAATTGAGAAACTGGTTTGAAAAGTGTGATCGGAAATGACTCGAGGTTTGATGGCTATAAGCCGATGCCATGCGTTACAAATCAGGGCTGTTTGCGTTCCAGTTTTTTGTGTTTAATGTGTTAGTATACCAAAAAAGACAGCTGACAGCTTTCACTGCTGAACCCACAGCTTTCATCCTCATCATGTACTCGCCTATTTTTCATTAACCGTGACTTCTTTCTAATCTTTTGACAGACAATAATGTCAGTGTGTGTCAAGAAAGAAAGCCACAACCTCTGAACAGCTTCTGTTCGTTCTGTGATTTATTATGTTTCTAAAGACATTCAGGGACGTTTCCAGCAGCAGAAGGACAAGTTTTTATCTTTTTTTCTTTTGTATGAACATGAGTCACTTCTTGAGGGACATAGCTGAATGGACTCATTTTGTATCTGTTTAATGCAGGAACCAAGATGTAAATGCTGTAAGTTAAAACTGTAGATGTGTAATGACAGTTAAAGTATAGATGATGAATAGGAGTGCTGGAGCTAGCGTAAATGGGGATCCAGAGGAATTTTTAAAAATTTTCTACACTGTGATGTAGTTCTGATTTAGGCCTCTAAAGACAAAGCAAACCAAATCCCATTCCTATAAGCAGGTTTCACCCAACAGCATGTAAATTTGTATTATTTTCTAGTGATTTTGAAAAGTATGACTGTTTTTGAAAAAAAAAATGGACACATTTTTACAGGCAACTGTGAAAATTAGGCGTAGCAGGCAAACAATTACGATGCGTACAAAATGACAATGACTGCGTACATGATAACATGTTTGAGACTAAAGCTAGCATGACCTCGATCTGACACGTGTATCTTCCCCAGCTAAAGGAGACCCAGAAATTTACTAGTTACTGAATTATAGTGCAGTATCACAAGAAAGAACCAACACTGTCCAGGTATACCGTGGAAATGCATAGCAAGGACAGATGGGTTTTTTTTTTATCCTGCATTTTCAACCAGCAAGTTTTACTATGATACCTAACCAGTGATTTATTAGCCTCTTGGCTAAAATTAACGCTCATGGTTACATTCTGATCCAGGATCCTTATTGTGATCTTTTATAACCTGTAAACTCACAAAATAGTCAACACGTCACCTGTTAATACTGTAAGCCTTCTAATGTTAGCATCTTGTGGTGTGGTCAAAAAAAAAAAAAGATTTAATTCATTATTTAAAATATTTCTCCAGTGTTTTCACTGTGGAAACGAAAAAATCTAAAACCGCACCTAAAGTTAAATTTTGTTTTCCAAAAGGCAGCGATTTGACAATTACTGTTTAGCGGTTTAGGGGGAAAAAAGTCGGTTTCTTCCTTTTAAATCGGCTGGCCAGGATTGCTGAGGAAATCTGTCTTCATTGATTGAGATTTATAGCCAATTCAAAAAATATCCAAAGCAGCTTTACTGCATTAAACAACGACATAAACTTTAGTAATGCCAAAGTGCATCCTTAAATTAATTTACTGGTCTTAACCTATTAAGATATTTGGCAGATGAGTCAAAACTATTTCAACATTTCATAATGAGTTCAATTTTATATGATATAGACAGAAACTCAACAATCCAAGTGCTTGTCTACAGCGGGGAAAAATAATATCAGCACTCCTCTTCTACCGGCTTTGTACGTGTGAGTATGAATAGTGATATGAATTATATTTACTGCACAGATGAATATATTTTATGCATGTTTAGTTGTTGTATAGAATCTATCATATCTATTATATTTTTAAAAATACTAAATGTTTAATGTTTTTAAATACGTCCCAGGACTGTATTTATATATCTGCATGCTCAGTTCAAGATCCCAGGTTGTATTACAGATGTGAGACAGATTTGTGTGATCAGATTGTGCTGCAGATGTAATACTGATGAAGTGCCTGTAATATTTTGAGATGAAACATATCCACCATGACAAAGAGTTGATACACATCTGCATGAAGCCTCCTTGTTGTTCTCTGTGAATGCTGCTGCAGGACTGCATATGCCCCGAAGGTTTATTTATCAAGGCCCTGACCAGGGCTGAAGTCAGACAACTCAGGTTGAAGTCCAAAGCAAGTCTACAGAGGATTGAAACCGTTTTAAAAACCAAGCCCAAATAAAGTTTTATTTTAGCCATTAGCAAATTTTAAGCTATTAAGTACATTGGATACATTTTACACATAACAAAGAACATTGGTTTTAAATAAAAGCTACATTTTGCTGCTCTCTTATTTCTCAAAGGGTCACCACAGTGGATGGATCCACATGTTGGGTTTAGTATAGATTTTATGGCTTTCCTTACATAACTCCCCCATTTATCCGGGCTCTGGATCGGCACTAGCAGTCCACAAGCTTGTGACACCCTGATGTCGACCCGGTATTGAAACTGGGCTCTTTCACAAGTAAAATGAATGTGTTAATCCCTATACTGTTAACCCTGTAGAATAGCAGTTGTAAATGATCTGTTTTAAAATCATATCAAATCTGATTGTTAATAGGTCTAACTGAACTGAATTCAGATCTATTTCCCACTGTGGCTCGTACAAATGTGAACTCTGTTGTTTTTCTTAGCTAAGCTAGCTTAATTTTTTTTATTTCTATACATAAAACATAATTTTAATTAACACAAAGTTGAATTAATCTGTTTGACATTTAAAACACAGTCAACTTGGAGTTCAAGTTTTAAGTATGGAGCTAGATTCAGGAGACAATGGGCATAGTGGAAACAAAGAGTGGGAAACACCGTGCTAATTATGGTAGCACAGTTTTAGCTCTTAAGGTAAGCCATGTTTTTTGTGAGTCAAACTATAGCAGTGCTGCTGAGTTTATTTATTTTTTTACTGTGGATAAAGCCTGGCAAGCTATTTAGCAATACTGTCAGTGTTTATGCTAAGCTAGGCTAATCCCCTTGTGGTTCTAGCGCTGCACTTAAAACACAGAGTAACTAATCTTCTCATGCAACTCATCTTGAGTATAATTTCTCAAAATATCCAAGTATTCCTTTAAAAAAAATGTATTCAAAGTTAAAATGTGTTAAATTTGCTTCAAATTTAATACAACACTTAATATTTTAAACTGATTGGTGGTTATGTATAATTACTGGTAATTTTTGGTTAAGAAAGGGGAGAATTTATTGTGTGGTTTAATACACTAATAGTTCACAGACACAACATTTTTGCATACAGTTAGGCATGACCTCAGTGCTGTTCTGACCCACAGGCTTTTGCCTAAACTTAACACAGACCTTAAGCTAGTTTGATGCTTTATACACAACATCCACTCCAAAACCTCCAGCTGACTCTGACTGGGTTCACAGTTCCAGGCTAAATGTAACTGGGAAAAAATTAATTCCCATAAAATGTCATTTCAGTGAGACAGGGTTCAAGCAATGAATGAAAATAAACTTTTCTATCATTTTGCTGGCCTTCCTCAGAAGCCTTTCAGGCTACAAAGAGACAGTGGACATTGATCCTGATACTGCACTGACTATTCTGCAGCCCTGGTCTGCGCTGTGCATGCTGAGCTCCCGCAGCACCCAGAAAGCACTTTTTGTACCAAGTTGTCATTGCCAATAAAAACCAGAAGATCCCTGCTGTGGTAAACGTCTGCCTGCCATCTGTTTTCTTGGGCCCTCTCCTCCCTTCTGAGCACAGTTTGGATGTCTTAATTCTGAAAATGAGGCTTTTGTAGTTAAAAACAAAAACACACTTTACCACCGTGTGATTGCGTTTAAAATCTTTGTCATTAACAGTCACATCACACTGAGTGGATTAGAGATTGAAGAAAGCATCTTGTGGTTTTTTTATTTATGTTTTGTGGAGTTTAGCTTAATCTTTGGCAACAGATGCCTTAGATTTAACCCACAAACATGGATTTGGAGCTTGTTAATTAGCTGTTTGAAGTCCATATTTACACAACCTTTATTTTATTTTGGATGTCTAGCTTTAAAAAGCTTTGATGGTACACAGCCATTTATGCTTAGTGTTTATTTGAAAAATGTCTCTTAAGTAACTGAAAATGACCTCTAATAGATACAAAACCAATCTGGTATCCTACTAGCCACTGTGGACAACTGCCCTCAGGTGGAACCAGCGACTGCTGAGACCTGAGACTTATGAGACTGTTCTATGTGCCTGCTATAATAAAAAGTGGATCCGTTTTAAAACACTGAATCATGATTAGATGTCAGATGTTTTTTGAGATTGTATTTTGGCAATTACAATCCCTATTTAGTTCTCCAAGCACACTGTTTAGATGCAGGCAAACAAAGCCTGCTCAAGCATGATTGGTCCGTACTATGAATGGACTACAAACCCAGAAAGCGTCCAGTATCAAAAATCTATTTCCTTTCGTTACATATTCTACATATTTCTGTGGAGATCGCTGTTACAGAGATCACGGAACAGTCATAAAGAGGCACAAATCAACCATCAAGAGATGAAAAATGACCACAAACAGACACAAAGGGATTGCAAAGAGACACTGAAAGGGTCAAAAACAACCACAAGGAGACAACGATGCAAAACATCCACAAAGGGCCAGAACCAAATGGATGCAAACTGACCACATGTCATGGTCCTGGGCCGTTGGCTTAGTGTTTTGTGTGTGTGTGTGGGGGGGGGGGGGGGTTGTATAAGG
>JAVDPK010002808.1:198571-238302 GCA_034780415.1 Cichlasoma orientale
TAAATAAAAATTGTCTACCTCATTTTAAGTTATCGTACGATTAATTGATTTATTGTTTATCGCGACAGGCCTACATGTGATCTTGGGGTAGCGTCACACAAATTTAATTTAATGTAACTTTAGTGGATTTCCAGCACACTGCAAGAACTACTGTTGCCAGGTCACGTTCGCGTTTTGGATCAGGCATTCTCTGGAAAGGCAGCTGAATGATATTGAAGCCCCAGTTGGAACGCACAAGACAGGAAGGACCATGGCAAGCTGGTTAGCTGTGAATGAACTTGGATAAAAGCAAGGATTGGCTGCTCGTCAGTCAGTTGCAGATGGATGTAAAAAAGAAAATGCTAAAATGAATCGCCAGATTCTTGCAGACATTAATATCCCTTGGTGGCCCAGCCAAGTCATGTTTGGGAAATATTGCATTGATCCCAGTATTGATGGATCTTCCATAGGCCACTATTGTGTGATAATATGAATGAACTGATGTGTCTGTCAGGTTCTAAGAACTCCATAATCCACTGTGGGTTTTCTTTAAAAAGGCAAGAATATGCCAGTGTAAATAGAAGACCCTAAGAGATTTGTTTCCCCTCCTGACCAGAGGAGGTTGTCAGAGCTTTTGAGGATAGAAGGAAAGCTTTATCCTCTCCCTCCAGTTCTTCTTTGCTGTAGCCTCTCTGTGAGGTTTCCTGCTGGATTGCTTCCCTGGCCGACTAGTTTGAGCAGAGCAGGAATGTTTGGATTTAGATGGGCTGTAGCTTTACAGTCCTCCTCCCGTCCCAACAGCCTCTTCCAGCTCAGACAGTAACTCAAGTCAGATGTCGCTCTATGGAAGGCACTGGTAAGATTCAATTGAATGAGCAGATGAGGAACTGGGCTGAAAAGAGTAGTTTGAGAAGAGAATTGAAAGAGGTCCAGCCAATGAAGCGGAAAAAAGATTAGATAGTAAATAAAGTAAGACTAGAGGACAAGAGACAGAGAAAGCACATAAGTGTAGAGAGGGGATTAATACAGTAAAATGTAAAAAGGAAGGTGTAAGGAGGACTAAAGGATACACAGTATAGAGGGCTAAAGAGGTAGATAGGAAAAAAGATGATGGGGTTTCAAATAAAAATGCTAAAATGTGACTAGAGGAGCTGAGGAAAAGAGTGCTGTAGAGGTTAATAATTGGCTTTTAGCACATTTTGTGATGTTGTCCAGTTGATGTAAAGCAAAAATAACAGGCATTGTGTGAAACTTCCGCCTTTAAGGAGGAACATTAGGTGGGAGCATTGCAGCTTTTCCTGCCAGCATGAATGAGTTTAACAGTATAGCATTTCCTAACTGTGGCCCTGAGCTTTTCAATCTGTTTTGCACTTTTGGAAAATGACAGGAAGGAAAACAAATTAAACAAACAATACTATTCATCAGATGAAATGAGTAAACTATATAAAGCTCAGAGCTATTTTTTTTTTTTATTAAATATAATTGTACAAACTTGGTGTGAGAATTGACACTGGGCAGGTAAATATGTTTTTCTGGTCAGTAAATCAGAAAGTGGTCAGCGATATGGTTGTTCTGATCGTGTTGATCCATCAATTGTAGAGCATACTGTGGCACGGTACATTTGATTATTTGAGTTGTTGTCAGTTGAAGCTGTCTGCCCATTCTCCTCTGACATCAACAAGGCATTTTGACCCAGAGAACTGCTGCTCACTGGATATTTTCTCTTTTGTGGACTATTCTTTGTAAACCCACAAGGTGGTTGTGTGGGGAAATGCAGGCAGATGAGCGGTTTATTAAATACTCAGACCAGCCCATCCTGCACCAACAATCCTGCTACATTCAGAGTAACTTAAATTACCTCTCTTCCTCATTCTGATGCTCAATTTGAACTTCATCAGGTTGTCCTGACTGTGTCTAAATGCTTTGAGTTGCTGATGTGATTGGCTGATGATTTTTGCATTTAAACATCTGTTGAGCAGGTATACCCAACATATTGTCCAGTAAGTGTATAAATGTAACTTCTGTTCAGTGCTCTAAGTCTATCCAGTTTTTGTTTGTTTATGCCTATAAAAAGGTGTGGCCCATCCATTTCCATCTTGTCTTTCTCTCCAATATAAACCTGAACCCCTCACTTCAGCATTGTCACCCTCTGAAATTTTGTTTTGCTCATGTTCAACTCGAGTGCATTAGAGTTCACTCTTTCAGAGTAGCTAGAAACTGTACTTGAGTATAAGTGACTTTACTTGTCTGACTGATATTGCCTCAGAAACATCTCATGTAAATATGCTGTTGAGTAGATGCATCTAAATCGGGTTATCCTCTGATCATGGACCATTTCTATTATGACAGAAATGAAAATGGAGCATCTAAACAATAGTTTCTTTCATTAGACTAATTGGAGTGTAATACATAGAGATTTCAGATATCCTTTAACAAGATTCTTGGCTGTGTAGCTCACATTGTTAAAACCTTTGTTTTTCTTGTTTACACTTTGAACTGCAAATGTGTCAAGCTGCAGTTTCTAGTAACCCAACTAAACACTGTAAATAGATTTATCAGTAATTAGGTCAGAGCTGAGTGCTTTAGTGTGGTATTATAGAGTTCAAATATGAGAAAGATATTCACAACTTTGGTTTATGCAGAGCCTCAAGACAGTTCAGTTTACATCTTGGCATTATTGTAAGTCAAACACAGCACACCCTGGGAATCGTGTGGTTTGGATATGTGTGGTGGACCTGTGTGCTTACAGTATATGTCATGTGGGAGAACACCGAGAAAAGTCTGCGGTGACGCTAACAGTTAGTGAGCAGCATGAACCACAACCCACACAAAAAGCACACCATGCCCATAAAGCTTTGCATGAGGCAACCGCCACACCACGACTGTGGTCATATCCACGAGGCCAGAGTGGGCATGCAAACCCGAACCGGTGACACATGTTTTGTTTGCATACAGACAGAGGACGCTGTTTAATGGTTGCCTCACAGCCCCCACCTCCTCCTCATATTCAGCTGTTTTTTTTTCTCCATCTCAGTGTCGATCTGAGCGTGTTGGGCTGCTACATCTGACCTGGCTTCACAGCTAATCCACACACATAAAGGCGCTTTATTTTTCAGCCAGCACCTCCCTCTGCACTGACCCCATTCTTTAAAGAGGTCTTAGAGTTTATAATTGAAAACTCATTGGTTAAAGAGACCACCTATAGGCGAGTCTCACAGGAGTCTCTCTAAATGTAGGATGTTTTAAAGAGTCGACTTTCTGCTTTAACAGCCAGTGATGAATTGTGTTGTTTTGTCCTTAAGTAAGATGCCTGCTGCTCACTCTGAATGTGAATGGCTAAAATTTAAATGCTTTTGCAAAAAAAAAAAAAATACTGACAAGCAGGTGTTTAGAGGTTCTGATATTTATAATGTCTAAAATTAAGCATCATAGTGTAGCACGTTAGCAATTCACTAATCTAGTATTTGAATTGCTCTCAGTCCAATCCTGACTCGAAAAGCTGGATTGCTGATCAGTGGCAATGCTCAAATCTATTGCTGATCCATTCAGTTCAGTTGTATTTTGTTTACTGCATTGCGCATCAGCAGCGGTGCACCAGTTGCCAGCAAAAGAGCTAATGCTTCATTAACACTAGAGAAAACAGTGGTTGGAGACCACAGCACAACCAAAATTATTGAGACCGTGTGCAATGCCTTTGAAATGGTTGCATCAAAGACAGGGACCAGGTCTGCAACCATTCAGTCAGTTGCTGTCTTCAAGCCTCCTTGTCTCACTGATTCACGCTCTCACTGCGGTATTGTATCACTTCCTGTTCCTGTTACAATGCACAGTGGTGTTTTGTGTGGCTCGATTATTACAAAGCTTTAGATAACTTATTTCGTAGTGTAATCTTCATGTGCTTTATCCAAAGCGCACTCTCTGCCAAATCACCTGTAATTTATGTTCATAGTATTGTGTCTTTAGGGATTCGTTAACTTAGTGTAGCCATTAGCTTAGCTCTTAGCTGAGTCACTAAGCATGGCGTCTTCACCTGTCCCTCCTGCACTTTTCTGCTCAGTGTGTCAAATGTTTAGCTACTCCTCAGTCTCCTTTTAGTAGCAGTGGTACTTGTAATAAATTAAGCCTGTTTGCAGCTTTGGAGGCAAGGACCAGTGACCTGGAGACTCGGCTCCACACTCTGGAAAATCCAGTACCTAGTCAGGTCCCTGTAGTCAGTGTAGGCTAAGGTAGCTTAGCCACCGGAAATCAGGCTGGCTGGGTGACGGTGAGGTGGAAGCATAGTCCTAAACAGAAGCCCCCAGTACAACAGTAACCTGTTCACATCTCTAATTGTTTTTCCCCACTTGGCGACACACCCACCGAGGAACAAACTCTGGTTATTGGCGACTCTGTTTTGAGAAACGTGAAGCTAGAGACAGCTTTTGGGCGACTAGCTGCTCGCCACAACTACTTGCAACACTTGCTCTGTTATATTCAGTGTAATAGTTCAATTAACACTAGAAACTAATTGTTTGGAAGCTTTTCCTGCACTTACTCAGTATTGTATGTGTGCGAGGAGCAGTGAAATGAGGTGGACTTGGCCCTTTTCAAAAGAGTGCTTGATCAACACCAGAGGTAACCAGATGGTCTGTTGGACTGTGTGGAAGTGATGGAAGCAATTTAGATGCTAATGGAGTCTGCTGAATATCAAAAATAAGTCATGCTTGGTTTGCAGGTGCAGGTGTTGTTAGCTGTAGTTTGCAGCAGCTGTTGAAGAATCACAGGATTATTCACAGGAAATTGGTGTCAAGTATGTCTAGCCCATAAAATAATACCTAATCTCTGTTTAATCAGCCTTCATCGAGCACCATAAAGTAGCTCTCATGAGTCATTTTCCCCTGAAGGCTACAGGGCTGGGAGATGCTGTGATGTTGTGGGATTAGTAATGTAATTCTGGTATGAGATAGGACATCTGAGTTACTGGGGGTTAGGTTAATTGGTGTTTCTAAATTGCCCATTGGTGTAAATGTGAGTGTGAATGGTTGTCTGTCTCTCTGTGTTAGCCGTGCGACAGGCTGGCGACCTGTACAGGGTGCACCCTGCCTCTCACCCCATGACAGCTGGGATAGGCTCCAGCCCCCCTGCGACCCTGAACAGGATAAGTGGAAGAGAATGGATGGATGGATATTAGTATATAAATGTACTGACCTGGTATTTATTAGTAAATCAATACAGATTCAGAGACGTACATGAGAACTGCACTTACCATCATAACCTCTGGAATTGAAGTCGGCAACAGATACATCACTCATTCAATGCTGATTTAGGCAGGGCAATAGAAAACAGCCCTTTGACTTCAGACATAACACCATCTTTATTGTAGGCAACTCATCAAGATTGCATCATAAACTTAAACTTAACATAAACTCATAAACTGTACATCGTAAATGAATACGTTAAAAAAAAAAAGTTGATTGTTAGTCATTGCAGTTAGCTTATTTTGCTCTTTTATTTTCCTTTTGAAAAATCTTGTTCATGTTCATTTTTATATTGCTTTGGGTTTCGTTTATATTTTATGCCTTACATAAGGCGTATCGTTTTGCTGTGTTATTCAAAGGTGTTATACAATTAAATTCGCTTTGGCTCCCTCCTCTCAATGCTGCGGGCCAAGAACATCTGATAAGGAAGTGGCAGAATTGCTGAAACATTTATGAGGACATTTGAGTCTAGTACACATTAGCAGATAATCATATCCAATACATCACAGCAGCATTTTATCAAGGCTTGTTAGACGCTGCAGCTGAACAAGTTGTGGATGATTTTTTTCACTCCATCGCATACAATTGCTTTATTGGTTTACCAGTATAGAACAATATATTGTTTTCTTATGTATGAAGATTCATTTGCCTCTGTCTGTCATACCATCGTAAATCGAATCCCTTTAGGTTTTTTTTTTAATGTCTTTAAACTTGTCTCCTTTCACCTCCACAGTACCCATCCACACTGGGCTTCATCTTGGCTCTTTGCTGGTGTCTGCTGGTCTGTTCCAGTCGAATCTACATGGGAATGCACTCTGTGCTGGTGAGTGTGATCTGTCTCTCTCTCACACATACATCCTGTGCTTTTAAACATGATAGCAGACCTTTTGGAGGAAAAGTACGAGTATCAGTAACCACATCTGCTCCAAACCCAGTCGTTGCCACGTTTTGAACACAATGCTGAGCCCCTTCAGTTCAGGAGATGAGGCTTGAGTGAGGAGGAAGAGAATGACATTTTATCCAGATGCCAGCAGTGTTGTCTCTTTCCTTTGCCTTTTCACTTCTTTGGTCATGGGGATCCCCTCAGATGATAAAAATATAGTTATGATCCTTCATAGCTTGAGTCTGAAGGTGCAGACACAATTTAAAATTTGCTCCCAAACGCCTACGACTTCTCTCCTCCTCCGCCTTTGCCATACTACCTCTGTGGCCGGTCTCTAGCCACATACATAAAATGCGGTTAGGCAGAACGGTGGTGTCCATTTCAGCCACTGCATTCAAGATGACGGGGCAACATGGTAGCTTCCACAAACCAGCGCCTGCTCCTATGTATTTTTAATGGATTCATTCAAAGTTTATGAGAATGCATATATTTGTTGGAAAACATTGTTACACACTAATTACTGTATATGAACAATATTTTTTTTCTCTCCAAAAACAACTGACTGTACCTTTTTAAATTGTCTGTTGTAGTTTCTCGACCAAAGATATATTATATTTTTCTTTTACAAATTTTGGGATTTATGAATATTTAAAAGTTGCACTTATGGAGGATCCATAGTGGCAAAATCCTGCTTTTGTGTTCCTGTGTTAAACTCTAAGGTGAGCTAAGAGAAGAGGAGAACAAACTCCCTCTAGCTCCAAGGGAAGGAACAATAAGAAAAACATCATTTTGAGTGGACGGGAACTTGAAAATGTCCTTATTGTATATTGTGATTAATGGCTGGGCCCAGAAACAGGAAACTTCTCAAGCTGTTGATGTTAACCAGGAGGTGTAATCTGAACTTTAGTCCAAACAGCAGCTTTCCTGTGTTAAAATGCTGGAGAAGGCCGCTAAAGGTAACAACATATGGCAGGTGAACCACTGCTTTTCTGTACAGTGCTGCATCAGCTGCTTGTTCAGTTCATAGTTATGGGAGTGCATTTTCTTTCTAGACCTTTCAGCCTGCACGTTCACCAAACTGTGATCTTCACAATAACTCATTAAATGGACAAAAAAACTTTTTCATATCGGGCATAATTGTCACCTCTGTACACTGTTCCTTTCTTCAGTCTGACACTGCTTCCACACTAACCGATTACTGTGGGGAAGTGAAAATGTGTGTCAGTTTATAATGTCGCCATTACTGTTATTATTACACTTCTCATTTTCTTTCCCTGTTACTGGGCAATAAGTTTTCCCAAGAGGCCACATGAGAAACTGGGATTGTTGTGGAGGGCCGCGCCAGTAAGAGGCAGAATTGAGGTCAGCTTATCGATGCAGCCCTCCACAACAGTCCCAATTTCTCATATGGCTTTTTGCCCACCTCTGGTTTAAAGCCTACCTGTAACCCATGTCTTTCAGATAATCTGGACCAGTCATTCTGTCACGAGCATGCTTAGGCCTGTATGTACCTCAGCGAGAATTTGTAGGGGAAAGCTTAATATTTATGCCTGCAAAAACTTGCCCCTGCTTCTTTTATCTGCTCTCACGTTAACAGAGTACAGTCATAACAAATCTACCACCACAGGGGTAGGTGTGTACACTCCAGGTTTCAGCATTAGAGTATTTCTCAAAGTCCTATGGGTTGGTGCCAATGTATACGTTAACTGGTATAGAATTTAAGTCTGGGGCAGGTTGGTTAACACAAAGAACAAGTTCCTTTGCAGTTTATCTGTAGACTCCTAAATAATCATGAAACCTGGTTAAAGAAGCCAGACTCAGCTTGAATGTTAGATGTATTCATGGATTTATTTTTAAGAAATACATCTGTGGGGAAAAAAATCCAAAGAGTTACCACAGATGTTGGGTCAAATTAACTCTGTATGGGGGTAATCTCACTGGTAGTCACTGTCAGTCTTGGTGCATTGACAGGGTTGGGCCGTCTGTCACTGAGCGAACATTCTTTGTGGTCATTGCTGTGTCAGTGATGGATGGTGTTGTGGGACCAGCAGACATTACAGCACACTGGCTATCCTCCCAAACAAACTTAGAAAGTAATTCCACATCATAGACCTTCTTTAAGAGCTTTCTGTGGCTGCCCGCAGGTGGTGTCGCTTGTGAAGACCTCCACCTCAGAAACCACATACACATCTGCCTGCTTCACATCTCTTTGGAGCTCTGTTCCATGTCAACAAAAAGGTCCAATTTTCTCCTCAAATAAACAAGGACTGACGTAGAAAGATGTTTAACATGAATAAGTTAGTAGCCAATCAGATTACAGTTTAGTATGCAGTGCCAAATCAAGGAAAAGGGTCTGATTTTGTTGAACTGAGCATCCTGAGACGGGCCTGATTGGCATTTAAGCAGTGACATTAACAGCACCACAACCATGGGCAGAAATCAGCCTTCAAAATCACAGTCGTTTGATGAGCAGCAGTAATGCCTAGGAGGGGGCGCATTACAGTTTTCCAAGAGATGGTGCAAAAGTTGTCATTAAAAAAAATAAAAATGAAAAATCCAAGAGGGAGTTAACTTTTACATGAGAGGAGTTTGTAAAGTTCTTTAAAGCAGTGTGGATTTAAGAACACAACCTCGTGGCTCCCACATTACTTAATGAGATTTCAAAAGATCACATGAAACTGTTTAAACAGAGCGGTTTATTTGATTTCCAAAGCAAAAAAATCCTTAGCCAGTGTTTGTATATCAGCTTCTCTGAGTGATACATAAAACTCTGAAATCCAGACATAGTTTTAATATTATTAAAAATGGCTTGCATTTGAAAATCTGAAGCACTTTCTAACCTTTAGTTAAAGATTCTGTTCTTCCCACACTATTGCTGCCAGTATTTCTATTATTTTCCTCCTCTGAATTTTACTGTATCTGAACTCATTGCTTTGAAAATTCCTAAATGCATTAAACTAGTTACAATCCTTCGTTTAATCAAGTCATAATAGACTAGCATTGATTAAAGCAAAAATGGAAAAGATTAATTATTGAGTAGTGTGTTTATGTTGCATGTAGTCACTGCAAAATGCATCACGTTAATGTGATTTTAAAAAAACAGTATAGCCCTGTGAGACAGATTTCATATTTGTCATTTTTGTCTATATAAATAATGGACCAGGAGCTCTATATTAAGAAGAAATGGCTAAAAGTAGCCCATAAGGTGGAAGTAACAAGAGACTCCTTCATTAAAGCACACCTGTAAACAGCAATATGTTGTTAATGAGTTCAGTAAGATTCAGTCAGCTTACAATCAAGTCAGATCAAGTGAGTTAGCAGGGTGTGGTTTTTGCTCAGCTGCAGGAAGAGAGGTGGCACAGGGTGTTTCAGGGAGGTCTGTGCAGCCAGCTTAAAAAGGAAGATTTTCAGCTGTTACGTTGTACTTTATTTATACCCGATATGGAAAATTTTTTTGTTATACCACTTGACAGAAGAATTTTCCAAATCTGGGATAATGTGGTATAATTTGTGTGCACTCTGGTGTCCCAGGCTGTTTTCGTGGAGCTCATGGCCTTTATGTTGTTTACTGTGTGTGTGTGTGTGAGCACGGAAGGAATGAAAGGACTTGTGCTGGGGTGGCCTACAGGTAGTGGAACCACTGCTACAACTCTGCAACACTAAATTTAGTGTGCAGCACTGATGAACCTATGATAACTCAGCGGTCTGTCAGTTAAGTGTATGTTAGCGCAGATTTATTAAAAAAATATACATTTGGTTTCACAGATTTTCAACCAAAATTGGTCACATGTCGGTATTATAGATATATAGTTTTTCATATATGAGAAGCAAACTATGTCCAAAATACTTTAAAAGGAATCTGTTTATCTGTCTCTCACGTCACGGTTGTCATCTTTCTCCTCCTGGCCTTGCAGTGTGACCGCTCACTGTTCTTGATTAAAAAGCACTTGTCTGCAAGCCAGAAACTCCTGCTGGCTCTCCTCACTGTCTCACCATGGATGTAAAAAAAAGTGCCGGTAACCATAGCAACTGTTGCATTACACACCAAGTCTGGTTTAAGCAATGATGTCAGTTTATCTATAAGATCTTAATAGTCCCTAAAAATAAGGATAAGCTAAATCCTGCTTAAGTAAGCCTCAAGAGACCATATTTTTCTAAAGCACTCCATGACATCATAAAGACATGTCATCTGTATTTTACCTCCTCAGTTTACCTATGTCATACTTGTACTGTGTGAAATTACACTGCATTTATTGGATATAGATTTCATATAGTATTTTGAGAAGTAAAAATAAGTTGGCTGCTCAGTAGGTCATGTTTGTTGAATTGAAACTCTGTTTTTAGTTTTGGGGTTTGGGTATTCTTATTTTATACTATATACTCTCTCAGCTTGATAACCCTGTCTCTAGTGATTGTAATGTTTCAGTTCACCTCATTGTTACCAGTTGTTACCAATTTGCATTTCCACATTTTGTGGCCTTTTTAAAAATACATTTTTAAAGAATTGCCTACTGAAAAATCTATGGACAGCAGAACCTTGCCAGTGGAGATCCTGCTGTCCCACTGCACTCACAGATCTTTCTCCTGCTCTGTTCAGCACACGAGAGAGCAGCAGGCTGTGCATGTGTGAGAGAACAAATAAAGGCTGTCACTTGTAACTCACTCTTTGAGTGATGATGTGTAACTTGGCCATCCGTTATCTTTAACGTCTGTATGGTGATTTTTCATACAGTTATAAAATCCCTTGATTACCACACAAAGTGCTGGAGCTCAACAACAGTTCAGCCCTCCAACTCAGAAATGGCATCATTTTGCACAGGAGGTTTTATTACATAGGACTGCACCAGATTAGAAATTCTAGGCTAATACTGATGTTTGAAATAAGAATTTGGCAAATATGATACCAGTATTTTTTCAGTCTTTTTAAATGTATTTTATTTTCTTCTTATTTCTTCTCCTTTTTTCCAGCATAACAAAGAAATCCTAATAAAAATGTGGCCTGTTTTAAAGGCTTTAAGCTCCTCATAACACGATTTTTAGCCGGTGGAAACACTGACACAACAAGTACAGTATCAGTCAGTGTTGCTAGTAACACCTTATGCTGATGTGTCTGAGCATTCCTATTATTAAATAGTTTATATATAATTAAAAATAGAGTTTTGGTTCTGTATGTAAGAACACTGTCTTTCTTTGTATTTCTTTAAATACAGTTAACCATAATGCTTTGGGGAATATAAAGAGGAAACATTTATGCCATGGCATCACTTGTGCTACAATATAAGCCCCAATATTTTGGAGCTGTTTAATTAGATGTTAACAGGTCTTGTTTGGATATGCAGACACTTCTTCTTTAGCCAGGTTCTGAAATTCTAAAGAGCATCTTTTGTACATATTTTCTAGGTCGATTTCTTCTTGATGGTGGTGATACTTTTGAAAATATCTGAACATGTGTGCATCATGTCTGTGTGTTCAGCTTTGATTGGATTAGGAAAAGTGGGTGGGAACTTCAAGGCGTGCCTCGCCACATGTAGCAGCTTTGTGTTTTCTTGAACCGACAGGAGCTAGATTTGTCAGAAACACAACATTCAGGTCAGGAAAAAAGGTATGAAATTACTTGAGAAGGATCGAGCTGTGGGTGCACAGGCACGGAGCTCATTTCCACCTCATGACATAACCTGATGGCTGAAGGCACCACATCACTGCTGGGAATCGGGGAGTGGAGCTTGAATGCACGGTGAGCCATTATTGGTCTGCTCTGCCAGGCCTGCCGGGCACCTAATGAGATCTGGAAATCATCACGCCCAATGAAACTACTTCCTCCTCCTTTGTTCTACAGGAAGAGCTCGCAGACAAAAAGCTGTTCTGCCACTGATAACAATCGTGTTGTCCTCTACAAACCTTTTACTAGAGTTTCAGTGAGCAGGTGTTCACATTATCTAAGTTCGTAAGAACTAAATTCAAATTCTAGCTTTCTCTAATGTTTGATGCTTAAATGTAACACTGTCAATTTTACAGAGGACAGTGTTAATAGGGACTTTGAGGCTTTAGTAGTATAGTCACACAAGATTACTTGACCCTTTTTATTAGGCTAGTAGTCTGATATACCAACTCTCCTGATTTTATCTTTCATGAAGTTAGAAACGTGCTGATCAACTGTGCGTGGCATGCACCTGCATTTAGATCAGACTGGCTGATCTCACCAGAAACTCCACTTCTTCCTGTTATTATCCTCCAGCCACTCCCCTGTGCCTTCTCTGTATTACTTCATCTCTCTGACTACCCTGTGAAGATAGAAGATGTTGTATGATTCAAGTGCCCCCAGAGGTATCAATTAATCACTTAGACTGAAAGACAAGTAGTTGGCATTGACAGTATTTTTTGAGTCTTTTTTTTTTTTTTTTTTTTTTTATTATTTTTTAATTTAAATAAAAAAATCACAATCTCGTTGACTAGCTTTGTGATGTTTTTAAAGCCAAATAATGATACAAGTAGCACATTTAGTAAATCGGTGTTGGGAATGATCTTTAGTTGCACTAATTAAGAAATAATGATGCAGCTGTTTATTTACACCATGTACCTTCTTACTGAGGCGTGAATTGAACTTGTACATTATGTCCAGTCACTTGATGAACAGCAGGCAGCAGTCACATGTGGTTGTGTTTTTATGTAGTGGTTCTGTTAACATTTAGACCACCCATTCTGGCAATATGCTCATTTATTTTGTTGTAAAATACTTTAGGTTAAGGCATCTACCAAATGGCCTGCAATGTGCTATTCATTAAGAGCACATCCTCTTTCTGGACAATTTTAGTTCAGGCAGCACATGGTTTCAGAGTCCCCCCCCCCCGGCTCGTGTCAGTGGAGGAGAAAATTACAGATGGGTGAAATCCTTCAGTCTCTCACTGTGTGTGTGATTAAGTGAGAAGGCTGATAAGGGATAGCACTGGCAGCAGAAAAGGGATAAATCCCAGTTACCTCCTGAGAGGTTATCCTCCTCCTGGCTGTCTCACTGCTGAGTCATTTTTACATGGTCATGCATGGAAATGTGTCCTTATAGTGAACCATCTGCCAAACATGGAACTGCTGGGACACAAGTTGTTGCTGAGCGACGAGCTGCTGTCTGACGCCAGCTCTGCGGCGACCGTTAGCTAATGTACCACAACATGTACTTAAGCAGCCAAATAGATACTTAAACTCTAACAGGACATTGGTTTCCTTCCAGTGTGGTCATTCAAGTGGGCTGACCCTGGCAGAGACTGCAGAAATGCCCCAGTTCTCTGGCTGGTGGATGGAGACTGGTGTAAAGTTACAGTAGCCATCATTGATTTCTCCTTCCAGGGAAAGTAGACACTAATTACAAAAGTAAATAGTATACACACCCAGCTTAGCAAGATGAGGGACTATTAAGTGTTTGTTTACAGTGTGTACACGCACATAATGGCAAGTTACCCAACAGAGTCTCTTTGCTGTGGATGCACATAGGCAGTTGTATAAATGGCCAGGAAAGCTGAGTTTACCATCAGAAATGGACTTTTGTGATTCCTGTTTTTCATTTATGTAATGCTTGAGATAAGTAACTACTGATAGACCTCAAAAATAATTGCATTCATATTTGCCATATGCATGCTACAGGATGATAATACTTACTGCAATTCCTCTACCGGGACTTGCTACACCCTTCTTTTTCTAGTCAAAACAGCTGGAGGATAAATCATACAAATGAGGCTTCTGCTGCCACAAAGCACAAAGGTTTCCGTCTTTGTTGGAATTTCAGACGTCACATGCAAGGTTTTGCTGGACTCTGGACTCAGATACAAAGGTCATCACAAGTGCCAGTGTTGAGTTTTGCCTCAAGCTGTTTTTGACCTTTGCAACCTTGAATCTCTCTCACTCTCCCACGCAGGATCACAGTTTAAAACCACGTTCACCTCGATCCTTCCCCATTGGTCATCTTTCATTACGGACAGCCTCAAACGCAGAAATGTCTAAATGTTGTTTTGTAACTCTACAGCAAATGCACAGAGCAGAACAGGAAAGTTTTAGTTCAGTGTGTATCTGTCATGTCTGTCCAATAAAATAAAAAATGAAAGTGCTATAAAATATGTTTTTGTTTTTTCAAATTAATGCAAAATGGTTGAGCTATAAAAAGATAAAGGTCTTCTAAGATGGCGTCTTTATAACTCTTGCTTTTTCCAACCCATTACCAAAATATAAACACACACGAGAAAATTCAATTTGAAAGAGCTGCTTAAGGTTTACTTTTCAGTATGCTGCTGTTTGGTGCAGCAACTTCAGAAAATGTTAAATGTTTCCCCAACATTTAAATCAAGTAGTCACACTGAGCACACTGTTTGCAATGCATTCTTATTTTCTACTAGATATTTGTGATTAGATGGGCCTGATATGTATATAAACTAAGCTTCCTCTTCAAACAGGAAGTTACATTTTGTTACATGGTTACATACTTTTGTAAAAAAAAAAAAAGAAAGAAAGAAAGAAAGTAGCCAGATGGGGACAATAAGTCTGTTGTGTTATGCTATAAAAAAGTCAATATGGCTTAACAAAGTATAAAACCGAAATGTAATGTCCCCATATGTGGATGCAGGGTCTTAGGGGGTTAAGGGAACTGTGTTGCTGGGACACAGGGGTAATCAGAGAGTGAGGTTCAATTGTAAGCTGAAATGTCAGATAGTTTGGGAGCTTTAACAATAAAGCGTTGCAGATGAATGTCTATCAAGTCAGTTATCAATCAGGGTTTTGATTCTGTTAGGGTGATGTGGGAACCATGTAAAGCTTTATTGTCAGGGTAGTAAGGAACATATTAGCGAGTGAAATGAAGATTATTTATTGGAATAAGTAGTAATAAGTGGCTAGCACGCTTTTGATCCTGTTTGTCGTCTGATATGTGATCACAAGGAGTTTAATAATTATCAGTTCAGAAGTAGTTTTGAGAGGTTCAGCAGGAGTTGTCAGTGATTTGAAAGGTTTAGGGGCAAGAAGCCAGCTGTTTACTGCAGAGATCAGTAAATACACAGCTGTGATGACCTTTGTATTGAGTCCAGAGTTCACTGCCATGTAGATCTCACTGTTTTCATGTTTCCTGTCAGTACTTCCTGTTCCCATCTCAAGGAAATGCTCCAATAAATATCCTAATCCTAGCAGTCCTTATCTGGTAAGGGGATTTTTGCTGCTGAATCAGCTGGTGCAGGTTTAAATGTTCATATCTGCTGTTTGTGTTTGTTCAGCATTTAGTCACAAAATGCATATCAATCTTTTTTTCCTTTTAGCCAAGAGGGAAATTTGGTTTGCAGCTGAGTCACATTGATTATGAACACCTGACAACAGTGAACTGAAGACTTTAACAGCAGGCAAACAATATAACACAATGCATCTCAGTTAAGACTAAACGATAGATCCAGTATTCATTGAGATGTTTTCATCTAGAAATTAAATTCTTTTGATGCAAAAACAGAGTATAAAAGAAGAATCCTGCAGAAATTCAAACTGTAATATCTAAAGCCTGATAAATTTACTAGAATGTGCAATAGCACAGCCACACAAAGTCCAAATTATGAGCTTTTATGTGGTCAGAAAGAACCAGAAACCAGAGGTAAAAATCAAACCAAGGTGCTCTATATTGTAAGTTAAGAGACAAAATCCAACAGTAAAAAAAAGACCCCTATGAGCAAGCATTTGGTGACAGTGGGAAGGAAAAACTCCCTTTTAACAGGAAGAAACCTCCGGCAGAACCAGGCTCAGGCAGGGGCCGTGATGCCTTGTTCTCCTGCATAAATAAGACAAAACTAAGATTCTTTTTAATGAACTAGGCTTTATAACAGCAGCCACTGTTAAATTTTTGTGGTGGTTAAACGGTCTTTAAATCAGATTTTAGATTGGAGCAGAAAAATAACCAAGTGAAGTATCTAAATGATTTAAAGATACTGTGTAAAGTATGATCACCCTCTCTGTAGGTACAAATCTTTGTCCTTTGTCCTGACTAATGATTTAGAGATGAAGCTACCTAACCCAGTAAGGTTTAGGGGTTTACTCTGTTTTCTTTCTCAGGATACCATATGCTTTTCCTTCCAGCAGTCTTCACTCATTCACTACTTTTTATATAATCTAATTATTATAGGCTATAGTTAGCTAAGATTTACAGTCCCTATTTCATAAAAAGCAAAATGTAAACAAAAACAAAATGCAGTGATTTGTAAAGCTCATAAACCCATATTTCACTCACAGTAGAATTAGAAAATATTTATAACACATTTTGTCTATGTCATGAAAAATATTGGCTCATTTTGATTTTGATGGCCGCAACACGTTTCAAAAAAAGTTGGGACAGGGCCATGTTTACCAGTGTGTAGTGGAATTTGAAAACTCCATAGGCACTAATGCACCCCCATACCATCAGAGGTGTGAGCTTTTGAACTGAGTGCTGATAACAAGGCAGGTGGTCCCTCTCTTCTTTAGTCTGGAGGACTAAAGGGGAGAGGTAGAGGGTCCATGCTTTCTAAAAAGACTTTCAGATTTCAACTCGTCTGACCACAGAACAGTTTTCCACTTTGTCTCAGTCCATTTTAAATGGGCTTTGGCTCAGAGAAGACGGCAGCGTTTCTGGATCATGTTCACATATGGTTTCTTCTTTGCATGATAGAGCTTTAACCTGCATTTGGTGATGGCACAGTGGTTTCTGGAAGTGTTCCTAAGCCTATGCAGTGATTTCCATGACAGAATTATGCGTATATGTTTTTAATCCTGTGCTGCCTGAGGGCCTGAAGATCGGCAGTGGGCATCTGATATTCGGCCTTGTTCCTTGCACACAGCTGTGTCTTATTAGTATCACTTACTTTTCCAACCTTTCGTTCCGCTTGTCCCAACTTTTTTGAGTTGTGTTGCTGTCATCAAATTGAAGATGAGCTATTTTTCATGAAATACTAAAATATCTCAATTTTAAACATTTGATGTTTTCTAGCTTTCATTGTGAATAAAATATGGGTTTATGAAATTTGCAAATCATTTGATTCCATTTGTATTTACCTTTTTCACAGCGGTCACTTTTTCCGAAGGAGACGAGAAGCCCAACCCAGAAAGACTCTAAAAAAGTGGTTGATATTTTCAGGACAACAGTAGATGTGACTGTTTTTTTTGTTTATTTTTTCCTGGGCTGCATCTCATCTCTAAAGCTTAAAATTCACTGGTTTTTGTGTTGAGACAAAGCACAGACATTTAAACCTCTTTTCAGTCCCCTTCCTGACTTCTTCGCCCTCTGACATCACATACTTTTTTCAGTCCATATTCCCAACATAGTTGTTTTCATCTGCACACATTTCTGATCGAGTTATATGAAACACACGTTAGTGATGGTCAGCTGTGCTGTCAGAATAAACATGGGCAGTTTTATGAATGCAGTCTATTTACTGTTTATCTGTTTGTTTCCTTCAGGATGTCATTGCCGGGTTTCTGTACAGCATCCTCATCCTGCGCTTCTTCCTGCCCATCTTGGACCTGATTGATGACTTCAACTTGACCTGCCGCTACGCTCCGGTCGTCATCATCTCCCTCCACCTGGGCTTAGGCCTCTTCTCGTTCACTCTGGACACCTGGAGCACCTCTCGTGGCGACACTGCTCAGATTCTGGGCACTGGCGCTGGCATTGCCTTGGGATCCCATGTCAACCACTGCCTGGGCCTGATGCCAGACTTTACACCAGACCAGCTTCCCCTCACCATGCCCACACTTAGTCTCAGCCTGATGGGTGTTGTAATGCTGCGGCTTGTTGTGGGAGTGCTGGTGTTGGTGGCCACGCGGGCGCTGATGAAGGCCATCGCCATTCCACTGGTGTGCAAAGTGTTCAAGGTGCCCACCGATGACCTGAGGAAGGCCCGGCAGCACATGGAGGTGGAGCTGCCTTACCGCTACATCGTCTACGGCACAGTGGGCTTAAACGTTGTCTTCCTGGTCCCACTGCTCTTCAGCTACATATAGCTCTCCTGAGTTGGATGTTACTTGAGTGCCTGGTCAGTCAAACAGTGAAGTGACGGTCCATATGCTGTCGTCAGATCAGTTTTGCTACTTGTTTTCATCCATAGCCTAAAGTCTAGCTGGAGGTGGCTTGGTTTGGGACTGTGATGGTTCATTAAAGCATAAACTCTGGATACAGAGTTTTTATCAGGTTTTTAGTCAGTTTTTGTCGGCTCAGGTTACTTTTAAAGACTGATGAGTCCCGAGGGATGGAAAATCTGGTAAAACTGGCCTGGACTGTTATCAGTTCAACTTGTGGCGAGTGATATTTCTTTGTTCTATAGATTTATTTAAGAGTAAAATCCAGTCAACTGACACTTTCAGAACTGGACAGTCACTCCTGTAATTCAAAAAGCATTTCAACAAAAAAAAAAATATTTCAACAGTGGCCTCTAGAAGACTAAAAATGTAGCTGATGACCACTGATGGATGATGTGTGTTAGTATTTGCATTGTTATGATTGCTGTTATTATTAAGAGTTCAGGCAAAGAACCATGTAAGTATTTTTTGGAAAACTTCAATTATCCCAACAACTCAGTGTTGTGTTAGTGGATGGTGAATCTCCAAAAGACTGTCAGCAAATGGTGAAAATAAGTCTCAGTAAGTCTGACTAACTGAAAGCCAAAGATATCCAGGCACAATGATAAAAAAAAATTAATCAAATAGAAAGCTTCCCAATGGAGAAGCTGCAATGAGGGGTTTGTTCTAAATCCAGATTAATCGATGGCAAAATGAGTTTGGGTTGTAAATTGAGTGCTCAATGTAACTAGTTTAAAGAATGTCATCGTTTGAGCTCAGTGTCTGTGTTGACACTTTGTGTGGTTCTTTGTCTGGAAGCCTCTTAACGTTAGCGGTTGATCTTCCTCTCCTTCGTCTCACTTCTCAGAGCAATAAGAGACCTGTCATATTGTGATTCCTGTACTGGATCTGAGGTCATCCTGATGCAGAAAGATTAGTCTCGAACCTTTGAACCCCCTTCCTGTGGAGCGGACACAACTTTGTGTGAAGTTTTTGATTTGTTGTTACGTGTTTGATGTTTGAGAATTCAGTCACGTTGTTTTTTCAGGAGGTTAAATCGCTTCTGTTTTCCTAAAGGGCTTTCCCACTGTTTCTGTTCTGAGATCGACTGCTGTTCCTGTAACCCGATGGGGAGAAAAAACAAAGACCGGGCACATACTGTATGATGCAGAAGGAAAGGAGAAAGCATTACTTTGTTTGGGAAATGTACAAAAAGGTTTTATTAGTTTTATTTTGTTCTCTATGAATGATTGGAATCTGAACACTTGGCTCCGCTTTTTATTTAAACACTGTAATCTTACTTCCTGTTGGAGATTGATGTGTTGGCTCACATCCACTTCCTGTGCTGAGCAGAGGTTCATTTGCTGGTGTCGGGAGGGAGGAGGTGTTGGAGATAAAGCAACCGTCAGGAGCGAAGATGCGTGGCTTGCTGACGTACCACAGGCATGAACCAACAGGGCCAGAATGAATGTTTATTGAGTAAAATGGAAACTCCATTAACAGCTTTTTTGTGTACAATGTGTGATTTGCAACTTGATTCTAGAAATGTAGAAAAACTTTGTATTAAATTTTTGAATTTTGTGCATGTACACAAAAAACTATTTTACATGTGAACTTTACACAAAGCTCACATTCTCCCCTTTTAAGTGCCTTTGACTAAAGTAATCAAATATCCTTTCAGTAACTGTGAAACAAGTATTTGATTGATACATTATTTAGCTTGCTAAAATAACAGAGCAGGCTGTTATTGTAGCACTTTCTGGTGACAAAGCTAGTTAATTTTTAAAATCTTAAAGTTAAAAAACTGCTCACAGATCTTTCTGTTTTAATAAGATTTGCAAAAAAAAAGCACCCATGTGGAATCTGACTTGAGCTTTCTCTCCTCCTCTCATCCTCCCACATCACAGCTGAGCCACAGCGATTAATAAAGCCTCTTCAGACCACTAAACCAGGCCAAAGCTGCTGCTGCTGTGAGACAACAATACAAATCTACTAGTTTTGCACTTTTAGGAAATTCTGATTTTTGCATTTTCAGACTCACAAGGTGACCGGAAAGACGCTCAATGTGAACTTTAAGTCAAGTGGCAACAGAATACCATTGTCACTGCTGGTTATATGATTTGCCACAGCAGCCGCCTCGTCACAGTGTCAGCAAATTATGCCCAGTGATCAGTCAGCAGAAAATTGATGTAAAAGTGAAGTTTTTATAACATAATTGACATAAAAATATATGTTTGATAAGAATCGCCTACATTTGTGACCAAGACACGACTTTCTGTCGACAGCTTTCTCTGTTTGTGAATGTTTGGTGGAGTTGCTGTTCTGTAGCTGTTAATGATCTCACACAATCCTGTTTGGCACAGGTTTATTTTTCTGAGCAATCAACCGTGGATGATAATCTAGTTACTGTTCTGAAGGTTTCTGAGTGAAATTGAAAGCTCCAGAACTCCAGCTAAGTGATCCATTTTTGCCCCAAATACAATCCAGAGCTTCATCAGCCGTTGGATAAACAGGAAAAATTCAGATTTCCCAGTTGGACGTGTATCAGTGAAGGTCCTGCATCCTTCAGAAAGCTGTCGTCCTGTCTGTCCTCCTCTGGAGCCAATAAGCACTGAGTGTAAGGACAGAAGCCAGAAGCACAGACGCCTGCTTCACACTTATCGTTGTTTCTATCAGCTGTGTGAGTAGAGTGCCTTGCTTAAAGGCACTTTAAAAAAAAAAAAAATCACCCCAGCAGGATGCTCCTGTTAACAAACTTTCCTTTAATCATAATTTGTTTACCAAGCTAGTTTATTTATTTTTCTTGTTTATTTTAATGTACGGTACTCTCCTAAAATGAATGCACTGTTCCCAGAATGCACTGTTCCCCCCTCCGAGCCAGGCAAAAAAAGGTGAAGCTGGTCCTAAATGCAGTCTGATCAGTAGTTTCAGTTGCGGTCTTGTGGTTGGCTGGCAAATGAAATGACTTTGAAATGAGTAGGTAGATGCCATTTACTTACATTAGCACCTGATGGCGTTTGTTCCTAACAGCATCTGTAAATGGTTGAATCACTGATCAGTGATCGGTTTCAGCTCAGATCTGCTGTCAGGTTAAATTCAGCATCCAGTAACAGAGAAATTCCACAGTTCAGCAGCTCGAACCAGCAAACAGCTGGAGTCTTCCCTTCATAAGTGACCTTAACTGTCACTGGATACCTGCAGGAGAACTTTACCTCTTATCTTGGTTCTGTGCTCTTGATTACTGCTTCTGTCTGAAGTGATAATCCAGTGATATCATTTAATGGGCTTCCACATGCGAGTGCTCCTCACACTTTGTTGAATGCATTTGTTTAATTCTGAATGCAGGACGTTGACATACAATTTAGTATTTTTACACAGTCCAGCTGCAGATTTGCCACTAAGTAACCTGCTTATCAAAACCAAATGGACCAGCTCACCCTCAGCGTTTATCAGCCGCCCGGCTCATTTAGCTTCCTGTGGCCTTGCCTCGTGCACAAATGTTTCTGTTTGTTGGAGCGTTTTCTTTTCGTTTTGTTTGTGGACATGTGGCTTCCTCTTTGTACCAGAGGAAAGAGAAGTTCAGCTCTGTTTCACTGACAAAAACCAACTTGTGTTAATCCTGTGGCTGAGCTGGGTTTGTGCGAGTGATGGGCAAACTACAAGAAGTCGGTGATGTTTGAGGACATTTCCTCTGCACGTCGATAAAGGAGATGAATCTAACCTTCCTGACACGCCTCGCTGCAATACAGACGGCCGCCGTGTGTTCCTGTGTTTGTGTTCAGAGACTGGATTCCACCTGTGGATGTTCATTTTGTAGAGTCAAAGCAGAGCCGGCCTCGTGATGTTTGAAGGAAGTGAATTATTATTTTTGGAGAGTATTTATTGAAAGCCCAACTTTACTTTTGGCGAAAATGCCAGAATTTCCTCATAATCTCACATGTAGTTGTCATAATCGTGGATTTGTTTATTTATATGATTTTGGTACAGTAATATATTTTTGAAATCCTAAATTTATTGGGCAAAAATATGTAATTATATAAACCGTAATCTATGTTCTAGTCTGTTGTGTGATTTGGCTGAATCTCAGAATTTGTTATAATCTCAGAGTTTATTCCTTATAATCTCTTCAGGTGATGGACAGAATCACCAAACTCTATATAATAATAATAATAATAATAGTCTAATATTTTTTCAGAATGGGTTGTAACTAGAAAATATGTGTTAATCATACTTTTTTTGTAATTTCTGACTCTTTTTAATGATTGGAGCAGCCAGCTCTGCTTTGTCAGCTCACAGGATGACTATACATATACATATACATACACATACATATACATATACATACACATATACATACACATACATACTAGATCTCAGAGGAAAAAGTCTTTCTTGACCAAATATGCAGTATTTGAACTGTGTAGCTGTAGCTAAACTCTGCCCCACACTTCAGTGCCTTCCTCCTCTGTCATGTGGAAACAGCTCTGTGTAGTCATGTTGTTTCTTGCACTTTGTAGATATATAAATATGAGAAAATGAGAAGTTTCCTGTTTAAAAAATCATTTTTTAATAGTTTAGTCTCCCCCTACCGTTGCTTTTTAGTCATTTTTTCATTCCAAATCACAGTCAGGAAGTAGACCAGATAAGCTGAACTGCTGTCAGGTTTTTCATTTTTGACATCAAACCCTTTATGAGTTCTGGTTCTTCATTTGTGAGGTGTCACTCACTTTCAGTATTTTTTTTTTTTATATATATATTTCTGCAGGGCTTTGTTGTTGGATTTCATCTGTCATTGAAAATGAGGCTTATTTCTGTCTGTGTGAATTATCTAAAATAAATGATGATAAAATCAAATAATGGACCTGCTTGTCCTCAGTTATTACCTACAGTGGTGCACCGGTCACTGCAAAGGCGGGGCAGTGAGAGGGAGTGAAAGGAGATGCAGCTAAATGCTTCAAAGTGGCCGTCAGAAACCGAGTCAGTGGTTTATATTGTGGTCTGCCTTCAGTTTCAGTGAATGTGAGCGTGAAGTTTACATCACTTCAGTGTGAAACCATTTGAAAGTTTGTGTTTACTCCACCTCTCATTAGTTGTCTGTAGGCAACAAACAAACATGACAAAGTAATGCAAAATAAGTACAAATCAACAAAGATTTGAGTACCAAGAAGTGTAAAGCAGCCACAAAAGGATACAAAGTCAAAAAGAGACACAAAAATAATAGAGTGATGCACAATGGCCATAAAAAGATGCAAAATGAAAGACGAAGCAAGTAGATTTGTTTCAAGCAGAAGTAAATGTGAGACAAACTCTGAGAAACATGAAAGACTTTAGAACGAGCCAGATCAGTCGTCTGAGAGGCTAAAATGACAGACAGTTAAAAGGAAAAGACTCCTTCAGTCTTCAGTCACTCCAGCAGCCGTCAGTGTCTGAGGTTCTCTTTCATTTGTTTCTGTGAGGCTGAACTGTCAGATGTGGGTCAGCAGGAAAGTCTCAAACTGTTCAAGGCCTCTGAGAGCTGCTGCTGCTGCCGCCGCCTGCTGGACGACTGAGGACTCGCACGCATTTACTTCATTCTAAGGCATTTCTCCTCCCCGTAGAAACAGATGTCAAAGTACGGTCAGAGTTAGTGTCCCTTAATGGTGCAACAGCGTTTCGTAATGCAATAAGTCTCTGATTTCTTCATATTCAGTGTACTGGGGTAGAAAAATCACGTTATAACAACACTGCAAAACATTAAAAAAACAGTAATACATTAAAATGTATGAAGTTAAATTAGTATAGTCCTGTCAATAGGTATCTGACCGCTATATTAGAGCATCATACAGGTTTTTCCTTTGCAGCGTTAGGTGCAGTACTGAAGGCATGTTTCAGGTGTGTTGGTGCATGTGGAAACCTCTCTGAGACACTCTGATGTCACACTGAACTTAAGCAAGCAAAAATATGGTCTGCTGTGTTGAGCCAGACACATTTGCTTTGCCAAGAGGAGCTTTAAAAAGGCTCCACTTTACCCCCCCCCCCAAAAAAAACCCGAATAAATTTAAAAAAAGAAAGAAAAATATCTGATAAGAGACATTGCTGCAGAACGTCATAAGTTTATATTTCTGGTGTTTTATATGTAATTTATAATCTTTGTGCGGCAGCTGTTATTTTAATCAGCTGATTAATCTTCCTTCTGCAAAGCAAATTAAACATTTCTTCATAATTTACTGTGTTTGGTTGGGTATAATGGGAAAGCTGTGAGACTGCCAAAAACAAATAAACAGACATTTTCTCCACACTTTTTAATTTATAAAAAATTAAAAATGTAAAATTTATATATAAAAATGTATGCGAGTCTTTCTCAGCACAGCTTAATAATGTGTCAATGATATACACTTTGCTTTATTAAAAAACTATCATCTTCACTTTTTTTCAGAAGCAAAGATACAATAAACTGCGCTGCGAGAGAAATACATTTATATCTCGCAGCCAAAATAAAACATGAAAAAGGTAATAACTAAAAAAAATCCTGCTACTGAACCGCCAACGCGCGGAACCACGTTATGACAAAGTTTCCACGCGGTCTGTACATACTGTGACACAGAGCAGTTCCTCCACGCGTGCTTTTCGGTAACATTAGCGTAGTTTCGTGTTTTATGTGTTTTGGAAAAGTTTTTCATTATAACCTCGTAGTGGTCTGCTGCGTTGTGTTGTGTTGTGTTGTGTCCACAATGGCGACAGACATGTCCGGACCCCTCAGTGTGTGTAACTGACCCGGATTTTGTCTTCATTTGCGGCGAGTTGAAGCAGGTAGGAATGTTGGCTGTAACAACACGATAACACTGAAGATACAAGGACTGAGTGAGGAGCCGTGACTGTGGACGTTATTAGACCACAGCACCAAACTCAAAAATGTCTAAATTTAGTGTTGTCTCGCATGATGGCAAACATACACAAGTCAGGTATTAGTAACTTGGACGGGTGTACACACTGATGCCATCGGCTTCATTCGGCACGCTTCTTTTCGCACAAAAATCATTTTATTTAGCAGTGAAACCACAGACTAATAATGTCAGCGGAGCACTATTACTGCTGTATAATTGAGAAGAATATTCCCATTTGACCGTGTGAAAAAACCCGATCTTTTTCTGGATGAATAAATGTGACCACTGTCACACTGATGTTTATTTCACAGCTGTAGAAAAGCAGCTCTGTCAGGGCTTCAAGTCTGGATTACATTAAAAAACTGATGAGCTGCAGGCACAGGGCGATCCCAGCAGCTGCAGTGCTTTCAGTGTTGACAGGAAGTTAAGTTTGTTTTTTTGTTTGTTTGTTTTAATCCCATCTCATCAGGCGGCACTTCCATGGAGGGTTTGGAGGAGAAGCTCAAATGTCTGTCCATCGCTAGGCGGGCCCGTCCAGAGGAGCCCACCTACCTGCTGGACGTCGCCTTGCAGCCGTGCGGCCTTCTGGCTGTGTCCTGCTCCAACTTCACCATCCACCTGCACAACAAGGACACTCTAAAGCTGCTGGGAGAGTATCAAGGTCACAGCGGGCCACTCTGTGGGGTGACATTCGCCCACACCTCCTCTGACCTTCTGTACTCTGGTTCTGCAGATGGGACGGTCAGGGTGTGGGACGTCCGCCGCCCCGGGACAGAGGCTGCCCAGAAGTTTAAAAGCGATCCATCGCACTGTTATTGCAGTTTCGACCTGAGCTGCAGCGATTCGCTCCTATGTGCTGGCACTGAGCAGGTGAACAATGAGGACAGCTTCCTTGTTTTCTGGGATTCAAGGAAACCGGGAGATGGGCTTCTAGGGGTGTATTCTGAGTCGCACAGCGATGACATCACACAGGTGTGCTTCCATCCCCGGCATAAAGACCGCCTGGCATCCGGCTCCACAGATGGCCTTGTTAATGTTTTTGACCTCAGCCAGGGAGCGGAGGAGGAGGCTCTGCTTGCCACCTGCAACAGTAACTCGTCGGCCGGCTCGGTGTGCTGGTCCGGAGCTGACTACACCCAGCTGCTGTGCCTCAGCCACGATGAGGGGCTGCACCTGTGGGACCTGGGCCAGCTGGAGACAAATGAGCCTCTTACCATCTTCAGCACCTCTGATGCTCGCAGCCTGACTCCACTGGCTGACGGGGGAGGTGTGGATTACCTGGTGGGGGGGTGGTGGCTGGAGGAAGCCCAGAAGCTGCTGGTGGTCGGTGGGAAGAACAGCGGGGACCTCCACCTGATGAAGTGTGACGCTGCGGGGCTTCATCTGCTCAGGAGCCTCGAGGGCGGCCACGCCTCCACGGTGCGCTGCTTCCTGTGGGATGCAGCAGAAGAGGCCTTGTTCACTGGGGGAGAGGATGCACAGCTTTTGCTGTGGAAACCAGGCGGGGAGGAGCTCACGACGGGGAAAAGGGAGTCCATGAAGAGTGAATCAGCTCTCAGACTCAAATCCAGACCTCATAAAAAACACGGCTACCACAGAGAAAAGAAGACAACATAGCAAAGAGAGCGACATGTACCTAACTGTAGAGCATGCAGAAAGCTCTCATTGACTGAACCAGTTCTGTGTTTGAATATTTAATATTTTAATATTTAAAGCAGCTCAGCTTTTGAGGAAGATGTCAGCAAGGAGATAAAATGGTATTCATTGTTGACTCAGTTGCTGATAGATGCTGTTTTACTGTGCAGTCTCCTGTTTACAAAGAAACCAGCTTGTAGGAAAAGTGTGACCAGGTGACTTTGAATACACAAATTGCATTTTAGCCTTTGATAAACATCTGCCAGACCTAGCTAACAAAAATGGTCAGTATTTTAATGTGAAAAGAGCTGCGTGTGTCTTAATAAAAATGTTGGCATGCTGTGCGACTTGAGCACAACAATCAGTCTTTCTCGTTATTATATTTGTAGCACATAAGGGTGTAACAGTGTACCTCAGTTTTAGGCCACAGTGTCCACAGTGTATTTCAACATCAAACACCAAATATATGTAGCACATGTGCTTCTTAACTGCACTGTAAATGCTCAGTAGCTCCCAAACTGACAGCTTTGAAGGCGCAGTAAGAGTGGGAGCTGTCCGAGCTCCAAACAGGTATTCCTGCTGCCACACCAGCTTCTTCAGATCTTTGTGGTTCTGGACAGACTCAGCTCTGCACTCCTCTCCTTGGGACGGACATTTTCCACTGATTACTTTTGGGATTTATGTTAATTCAATCACAAAAACAGCTCTTCATGTCGATATTCTCGCAGTCATCTGTGCCCGGCCTGCCTGCATCTCACCGGTGATGTTTCCCAGAATCCCAACACCACGCAAAGGATGAGCAGATGTTCCTGATTATTGGTATCATAATTGCATGCTGCTGGGTTATGGCACTGCTTCACATTAATTTCCGATTCATTGCCATTCTTGCTCTTTTGTCTTTTGTTGCTATTTTGCAGGCGTCATTTGTATCAATATCATTTATATTTTAAAGTAGAAATTATGTGTCAATCAGCAGAACAGTGAATCCACCAAAAAATAATCCGAATGTAACGAACTTGGGCTTTAGATGTTTCTAAACACACTGTTTCACAGTCTTGGGTCTGTGTGATGTCAGCAAGAATGGATCTCCTAATATGGTCATCTCAAGCACGGAGGACCCACCCGCTCCTTAAACCTTTAGTTTGACTTAAAAGTTTGCTTAAAAGGAGAAGCGCTAAACCAGCTTGTCTGAGACAAATAAGATAAATAAGGATTAATACTAGCTCCTCTAGTAGAGTCCAAGTATAAAAATATGGAGCTGGAAATTAGCAGAATAGGTCCACATTCTGGAACATTTCTACATAGCTTAGTTTGTTTCTGTATCACTGTTAGCTGAAGCCTTTGGACTGTTGGGTGGGCAATACAGGACTTTTTATATCTTGGCTTTGAAAGTCACTGAGCACTGAGACGACTGATGGAACAGATCGTCCCGTTATTTACAACAAACCCACAATGACAGCTTTTAGGACTACCGCCCTGCTAAGCTTGGAAATGAGCAGAATAGCTACAATAAAAGTAAACTGCAGTAAGGTTTGTCCAATCAGAGCCCCTAACAATGACAGATTATCTTACAGTACAACCTTATGGCACATATTTAAGGGTTTACATTACATTATGCTGGTAAAACTTGGCACAGATGAACTGTCCATAGTAAATGAGAATCGGCATGTGCAGCGATATGGTGACGTCTCCAAACACAAGAATTTTCAACCTCTCAATAAGCAGCATAGATATAAATACACTGCTCAAAAAACTTAAAGCAATGCTTTTTAATCAGAGTTCAGCATCAAGTGAATTAAACTTCCGGGATATTGATCTGGTCAGTTAGTAGCAGAGGGGGTTGTTAATCAGTTTCAGCTGCTTTGGTGTTAATGAAATTAACAACAGGTGCACTAGAGGGACAAAAACAGGAAAACAGTTTACAGGTGGCGGCCACTGACATTTTTTCCCTCCTCATCTTTTCTGTTTTTTCACTAGTTTTGCATTTGGCTAGGGTCAGTGTTACTGCTGGTAGCATGAGGCGATAACTGGACCCTACAGAGGTTGCACAGGTAGTCCAGCTCCTCCAGGATGGCACATCAATACGTGCCATTGTCTGAAGGTTTGCTGTGTGTCCCAGCACAGTCTCAAGAGCATGGAGGAGATTTCAGGAGACAGGCAGTTACTCTAGGAGAGCTGGACAGGGCTGTAGAAGGTAATTAACCCATCAGCAGGACCGGTATCTGCTCCTTTGTGCAAGGAGGAACAGGATGAGCACTGCCAGAGCTACAAAATGACCTCCAGCAGCCACTGGTGTGAATGTCTCTGACCAAACAATCAGAAACAGACTTCATGAGGGTGGCCTGAGGGCCCAACATCCTCTAGTGGGCCCTGTGCTCACAGCCTGGCACCGTGGAGCCCAATAAGCATTTTCTATAGAATAGCAGAATTGGCAGGTCCACCACTGGTGCCCTGTGCGTTTCACAGATGAGAGCAGGTTCACCCTGAGCACATGTGACAGACGTGAAAGGATCTGGAGAAGCTGTGGAAAATGTTATGCTGCCTGTAACATCCTTCAGCATGACCAGTTTGGTGGTGGGTCAGTGATGGTCTGGGGAGGCATATCCATGGAGGGGCACACAGACCTCTACAGGCTGGGCAACAGCACCCTGACTGCCATTAGGTATCAGGATGAAATCCATGGACCCACTATCAGACCCTACGCTGGTGCAGTGGGTCCTGGGTTCCTCTTGGTGCATGACAATGCCCAGCCTCATATGATGAGAGTTTGCAGGCAGGAACTGACACCACTGACTGAACCCCAAACTCACCTGACCTAAATCCAATAGAACACCTCTAAGACATTATGTTTGTACTATTATGCATGTTGTACTTCAGACTGTCCAGGAGCTCAGTGATGCCCTGGTCCAGATCTGGGAGGAGATCCTCCAGGACACCATCCATTTTCTCACTAGGCGCATGGCCCAACATTGTCAGGCATGCATACAAGCACATGGGGGCCACACAAACTACTGAGTACCATTTTAAGTTGCTGCAATGAAATTTTCACAAAATGCACTAACTCACTTTGATTTTCAGGGTGTCTTTAAATTCAGTCCTCCGTAGGCTGATAATTTTCATTTCCATCAAACGATGCGGCATTCTTTCATTCCTAACACATTACTCACTTCGTATCAGTAAAGATATCCAGCATGATTTTCTCCCCCATTGAAATCAAATGTTTTTTCATTATTCTTTTACTTTTTTTGAGCAGTGTATAAATGCAGAAAAGGAGTCAGCAAAATGAGATCACGCTAAGAGAGCAGCTATCATTCGGAAATGGCAGCCAGTGGAATAACCTGACTGGCAGTGCAAGTGTGTGTGTGCGTGTGTGTGTGTGTGTATGAGATTTCAGACAAGTCATTCAGTGAATGTCATTCACATTAGCGATTCTTTGCAGTGACTGAGGCTTCATCTTTGCATGCTTTTAATCATTCATTCATTTTTCCATTGTGAAAAGATGGGCTGAGTCATTATGTTACTAAATACAGTCAAACAAAAGATTTTAAGAAATCTGTACCCCACTCTTCTTTTTGGAGTCTGGAAAATAAATTACATTTACATGTAAAAGTAACATTAAAGCTACTGCTAACATATACATGATCATAATACTGTTACCATAATATTTTAATTTGATTATAAATGATATTTGTACTCTGCTTCAGAGAGGACTATTCATTCTGCTTTTCACTACAAATGTTACGTGAAAATAAAAGTTACCACAGGACTCGGCACCTTTATTGCTTCCATATTAATTTAGAGGGTGAGTAGGAGCCACATGCTGCTAATCAAAATGCACTTAATTAACTGATCATCAGCAAGCCTGAACACCTCAGTAAACTTACAAGTTTTGGTTGTTTGCTGGTCTGGAGCATTCAGGTATGTGTTAACATAATCCCACCACCTTCCCGGGAGTGGACGTCCCAACAAATTCACCCCAAGGTCGGACTGTGCAATGCTTAGAGAACAATAAAAAACCAAACTAGAGTTACAGCTCAGACTCTACAAGCCTCAGCATGTTAAATGTTAAAGTTCATGGCAGCACAATTAGAAAAGACTGAACAAGTATGGCTTGTTTGGAAGGGTTGCCAGGAGGGAGCCTCTTCTCTCTAAAAAGAACAGCAGCACGGATCAGGGTTGCAAAGTTGTATCTGAACAAAGCACAAGACTTCTGGAACAATGTCCTTTAGACAGGCAAGAACACAGTGGTGTTTGGAATTTTTATTACTTTGGTATTGGTATTTACGATTCTTAGTATCATTTATTGACAGTCACATACACTGGATTCAATTAGTACGATAAAACTGAGGCCTGTTATGTTCACTCTCATATATGCTTGAGGCATTTTAGAAATTCTGGTTTTAATTGAATCTACAAACGGTCCAAATCGGGATCTCCTCGGCCTGAGAATTAGGCAAAGGGGAAACCATGATTTGGGCTTGTTTTGCAGCCACATTACTTGGGCACCTTGCAATCACCAAGTTGACCGTGACTTCCTCTGTATACCAAAGTATGGCTGTAATTGAGTCATGCAACAAGACAGTGGTCCCAAGCACACCAGCAAATCTGCAACGGCCAAAGCTAGAAAAGAATCAAAGTGTTGCAATGGCCCAGTCAAAGTCCAGACCTCAACCCAATTGAAATGCCATCACGGGACCACAGAGAGCTGCTCGTAAATGACTGCCCTAAAAGTGGTTCTACAAGTTACTGAATCATGGGGTTTTACTGTCGCTTGGTATTGCTACATCTGTCTCGACAGCCTTCCTGGCTCATCACCAGTTTGTCTGCTTGTAGCTGGAAGTCCCACAGGATCTTAGCACCAGACCTCTGGACTTCCAGGTCATACTCGGCACAGATGTTCCCCAGAAAACGTTCAATTGCAAGTGACCGTGTGGTAGACGCGTGTTTTTCAACCTTCCGAAACCACAAGACATCCGCACCATTCCAGATACACAAACTTTGCCTATAGGCTTACATAGGGAAAAAAAAATCCACCTCCAAAAACAGTTTGTCAGTGAGCTGACAATGACAGTCATATAACATGTAGTGTATTGTCCAGTGCATTTAGACAACATCCTGTAATGTCCGGTCGGCTTCTTCCTCCTGGAAAAACCCAAACATCAAATCCAGGCAGTAGTCTGTGTATATGTAATCATAGTACCAGGATTTCTGGCCTGGAAGAAAGTTTGTTTTGCATTGGGTTTGACTGTGGTGGAAAAAATTATGACCAAACAGGGTAGTTGAGGATTTTTGCCTTCGGATTTCAATGAAAACAGCCACAAAATCAAGGTCTGAATGCCTTTCATAGGCCCTTGCTTAGCCTATGGCTTAAATCAAAGAATTATTCAGTTACTACGTATTTTAAAAAAAAAACTTAAGCTAAAATAATGCAACATTTCCTTTTCCACCACTCCAAGCCTAAGCCTCCTCCTAAGTCCCTAGCATTTCCACTCAGTAGTGGCCTGGGCTTTCCCTCTGTCCGAGTCCCATTGCCGTATAGCAAGTTTGGACTGGAATTTCAGGGTACAGGCAAATGTACTGTGTATACTCAATCAGAGTTGGATATACTGTTTCTGTGTATGAATACTTGTCTGTGCATTTGCATGTAAGCATACTAAGCTGACCTTTTTTCTAATTTCAGAGCAATGTAGCAATGGTATCTGTCCAGCTTGTGAATCTCTAAGTCTATCTGTGATGGACTCAGCATGTTCATTTACTGATGATTCGTTGGCCTTACTAGTCAAGTCTTGGCATTACTATTTGATCCTGATCCAGGGGTTTTTTTCCAAGTTAGTCAAGTCAACTCTTTGTAGACTCAAGAATGTGAGATAAGCAATGATACCAGTACTATAAAATGCATCAAGAGAGGTTGACGCTTTTAAGGCAGCAGCACTTCAGCTTTCGTTGATTTCAACAGTCAAACACTGTTATAACTTTCTGGGGACCAAAGTTATTCTGTTGTTATAACCAACACGAAACCGTATAATTACACATATGCTGACTGGTGGTTCAAAAGGATGTTATTATATCAAAATTTTTGCTACAAACAGATTTTTTCTATCAGTGTTTGACTGTATTATTTTAACAAGATGATCTCTGTCTCACTCTCCACCCTGCCAATTATGCCCAGCCATGGTTGTTGTTGAGCTGTGAAATATTAAAAAGAAGGTATCTCTGCTGCTTGCCACTAGTGAATTATGTTGTTCTCAATAATATAAAATAAATAATTAGACTCCTGTATTTCTTTCACTGACTTATTTAAAAAAAATCTTCTTCAGTTTACCTTGTACACAGCCAGAGAATCTCCAATAAGGACAGCACAGCTTTGCATGTGAGTATGGCAGTTCTCTGGTTATGCTTTTGGCTTGGAAAATTTGGACTCAAGTAACTTTGGTTTGGACTCATGACAATAAGCTTCAGAAGAGATGTGAGTGCAGTGGGAAAAAAATGGACTCATGGAAAAAAAAAAATCCTTAGCACTGCCACTGGTCATGCATGGCCGAGGCTCAGTGATGTACTTGGAGAGTCAAGGCTGGCCCATTTGGTCCAGTCCAACAGACGAGCTACTGTAGCTCAAACTGCCCAAAAGGTCAATGCTGGTTCTAATAGAAAAGTGTGACAAAATACACAGGGCATCACAGTTTGTTGTGTATGGGGCTGCATAGCCACAGACCAGTCAGGGTGCCCATGATGACCCCTGCCCACCACCGAAAGCACCAACAACAAGCATGTTTAGTTTAGTGTAGTTTATTATTGTTGTCATATACAGGTAACAATGGTAAATCACTACCTGCAATGAAATTCTTAGGCCCAGGCCCCTCAATATTTCACATATAAGACCAAAAGCAATTTTGCTCATGAACTAACACTTAAATAAATAGAATGTAAGTAGAATATAGAGTAAACTATATAAAATATTATAAAAAGACTGTAAAGATTATATAGATAGAGAAAATACAGAATGTATACACACACACACACACACACACACTGTAGCACCTGTAATGCAAGGTGATGGTGTACATGTGCATTGTGTACAATGATTGTGCAAAATAACATGTACATATAAACTATTGTGTGCAAATGTCCAGTTCAGTAGCCTGATGGCTTGTGGATAGAAACTGTCCCTGAATCTGCTGGTGCGGGTCTGGATGCTCCCGTACCGCCTGCTTAACAGCAGGAGCGTGAAGAGTGAATGACTGGGGTGGCTGAGATCAGAGAGGAGCCGCTGGGCCTTCCTCCTACAGAGCTGTCTGTAGCAGTCCTGGGTGGCTGGCAGTTCGGACCTGGTAATATGTTGAGCTGATCTGACTACCCTCCTCTTTGCTATCCAGAACGCTACAACCGTGAGCATCAGAACTGGACCACGGAACAATGGAAGAAGGTGGCCTGGTCTGATGAACCCCGTTTTCTTTTGCATCACGTGGATGGGCGGGTGCATCACTTGCCTGGGGAACACCTGGCCCCAGGATGCATTATAGGAAGGAGGCAAAGTGACCTTTGGGCAATGATCTGCTGGGAAACCTTGGGTCGTCCCATCCATGTGGATGTTACTCTGACATGTACCACCTACCTAAGCATTGCTACATACCATGTACACCCTTTCATGGAAGCGGTATTCCTGATGGCTGTGGCCTCTTTCAGCAGGATAATGCGTCCTGCTACAAAGCAAAACTGGTTCAGGAATAGTTTGAGGAGCACAACAAGTTTGAGGTGTTGACTCCAATTGAGCATCTGTGAGATGTGCTGGACAAACAAATCCAATCCATGGAGGCCCGACATCACATCTTACAGGATATTTTTCTAATAACATCTAACATCACAGCTAACATCTTGGTGCCAGATATCACAGCACACCTTCAGGGGTCTAGTGGAGTCCATGCTTCTGTTACCACATTTCCACTGACAAGGTGCATCAGTCTTGTCAATGGAAATGTGCCAGTTCTGGTGCTGGTACCGGTTCCAAGGAACTGGCGAACCGCTTAAGAACGAGCCTGCGTTTCCACTGCTTTGCGAGCTGATCCTTTGCGTACGTGGGTGCGGACGGTTCCTCGTCCGGAAACAGAAGCCGAAGGGCACAAACATGGAACACACTCCCCTTATGCAAACTTTATTTCTTGTGCTGCGAACATATTTTACCATCCAAACAAAACTACTTCTACATCTATGTGTGGCACAGAAGTATACACAGACAGCGATTTCGAGCAAGACAACAAGTACGTGCTTTGCTTCTTTTTATCTCTTATGAACTGATACTAAGCAGCAAGTTCAGCCTCGGGGCCGAACCTAATTCACAGCTGTGGAAAGCACATCGCTTTTCTGGTGTAAAACACACCTTGCCGTGAAATAGCAGTGGAAAACTTTACATCGAGATGGCTGAGCGACGCCCCTCTGCTGCTTGCATCACACGTTCCTTGGTTCCAGACCAGCTAGTTTATGGTGCTGAAACGGAACCAATTTGTATGGGTCAGGGCTGCTTTGACAGCTAAAGGGGAACCGACACAATATTAGGCAGGTGGTCATAATGTTATGCCTAATCTGTATAAGAGAAATACCAACTGACAAAAAGAGATGAGAAATGAAAACAAAAGAAGAAAACCAACCACAAACAGACAGTTAACAACCAGATGGATGAAAATGAACAGAGAAATGGGGGGAAAATATCAGATATTCAGAGAGCAATCCCAGAGCGATGCTGTGACTACTGTGACTACAGAAAACCAGGCAAACTGACTAGTGAGACACCAAAATGACCCCTTAAGAAGCAAAACAAACAGATACAGTAAACTACAAAAAAAAACTTCTGAGGTGCAAAATCTTTGCTTTTCTTTTGTAGAAAAGGTGAGGATCCTTTTTACATTACCTTTTGTCTCATAATTGTCCAAGCCGAGAGTTGATAAGATGGATAAAATTAGCTCTGCCACAAGGTGCCATAATATTAATTATCGCTACTTATACATTGATGCATCAGTAATTCACATACATAATATACAGCAAGGCCTATGTAAAACTTGAGCGTTGACACTATGTTTCCAGTATAGCGACTACTTAAGCATTATATGGTAGTAATAATGTTATTGCATTTAACAGTTTTTAAAATTAATTCTAAAATTATTTGTATACTTTCCTACAAAGGCTTTAAAAGTGGAGCATAAATCATTTCATTTATAAAGACCAACAAACGTGTTATTTCAAACGTGGATAGAACCTAGAAACCAAGAGAAAACCACACATCAGCGAGCGAGTGCAGGAAACACACGCCCATGCATGCTATAGCATTAGCTATATAGCGCATTCACAGACCTATATATCACAGTTATGTAACTCTCACCGCTATGTTCCGCTCTAATTTCGGCTCTAGTACTGAAATCTACTCGTCTTTCACACAGCGATGCTTCAGCTGCGAGGGAGGTCTTCAAAACACTAAATGTGCAATAAAATATGGGGCAGAACGAGCGTTAAAGTGCAGAAACAGAGAGCTGAGGTGCAGGGCCGGGCCTCGGACAGGTTTAGCCTCATTCCAGCACGCTGCGTGGTGAACACTCCACACATACACACGGTACTTCGCTCTCTGCCCCGATCTTTTTCCTTGTCCCTTCTCGTCTACCTAACCGACGAATTCGGAGCGTTTCCCTGTGTTGTGATCGACAACTACGGTTGTCCAATCACAATCGCGGATATCGCTCCCTGCAGCCAATCGTCTTTGTAGGTCGTTCCAATTGCGCGTCTAGCACGCTACGGTGCGTCTCTGTTATGTGTGCCATGGTCTCAACCCAGCAGTGTTGACAATAGGGTGAAAAGAAACAGCCCGGATCATAAACGAGCAAAGGAAAATACCAACATCCAGGGGTTTGGGGAAGACGAGCGAGCGAATCAGTAACGGGAATGTAAATGCGTTAACCTAATCGTTTATATAGCTGTATTTTGTAATTAATGGGAGTTTGAGGATTATTCCGTTGGAAGGAAAGCTACTCGTGGGTTTGGCTGTTTCAGGCCAAAGATTTTCCTACTGCTCCGCCGCTGCTGGGGAAAGGCTGTTCTCACCGAGCTGGAGGTAGCCTAACTATTAGCCCGATAGCTTTCCAAACATAGGATAACTCCTCGCCGCCGTCTCCGTTGCGAACCGCAGAGGATCAAGGTAAAGTACTACGATTGGAGAGCTACCAGCCACTTGGTCGGCTGCAGCTTGTCGGGCTCGGGTCGGGACGGTGTGTGTTTCCCAGCCCGGTCGCTCTGTCAGTCTGTGAGGGCTAGCTAACAGTAGCAGCATTAGCACTGCCCCGTATTTACATCTGGGATGATGGGTGATCGCCCGAGCCCGCCCAGGTAATTCTATCTTATTAGCACACATTACCTTTGATATAATCGCAGTTTTTTTTAATTTATTTTTTTTTAGTTTTTATCAGCTTCTTGTGTTTGATTTGGCTGGTGGCGGGTCTTAAGCTAAGGCTACAACTTGAGCTAACCCGCGATAACCACTGCACTTACAATACAGCTTCAAAGCTTTACACAAAAGCCGCTTTATATTCATGGCTAGAATGCCTTAGCATTTTGTACAGTCTTTGGAGGCAACTATCTAACGTTTTGTGCGGCTTTGTAATGGTTAGTCGAAATGCTAACACTGCTAGCTAGTTAACGATAGTGAGGCTATCGCGCTGTCAAGTTTTGAATGCTTGCGCTGCCTCCTCCTCCTGCTGCTGCTGCTGCCGCTGCCGCTGCAAGGCCCAATATGGCCAAGCTAACGCCAGCTTTCCTGAACGGCTTCATTTTTGACCTTAGAGTTGATGGCCTACTTTGCCGCTCTAGCTGATAACAGCATATATGTGACATCAAATTGCACTGTGCAGAGCCTTGGGTTTATTGTATTATTTGGTGTATGTAGCGACCCAGGAAAGCATTCGGCCGTGGGCTGGTTCGTTCCAAGTAAATGCGGATGTTTAATCCTCGTGAGTTGAAAAAGCCCCGTGAACCCAGCCTGAGACAAGTTTAGCTGTCCTGTCAAGTGAAGCCAACTGTCAAATGGTGTGGTGATAATCCTGTGTGAACTTTGACTGCCTCTGCACTAAGACACAGTGTCTGACTGGCTTCTTACCTCTAAAAATGTCATGTTATATGTTCTTGCACGGGCCACCTTTGTTACTGCAACCGATTAGAGAGAGATCATCACCACTTTGACTTTGAAGTGTTATCTATTCGCTCATACTTTTGCTTTTATTCAACCTGGACTCTACACCGTCAGTCGTTTGCAGGAGGCCAGGTGTGGCTTTTCATGTATACATGTGATGGTATTTGCGCTACCTGTATTTTATGAAGGCTTACACTTGTTTTGTGTCATGTCTCGCTCACCTTCATGGTGTTAGATTTTCACCATGTTGATGGCAGGTTCATTCCTAACTCACTTGCATAGCTTAACATCCAAAGTCTGCTGTGTTTATGACAGGGTTGGTACAGTAACTGCCTCCTCCTTATCAGCTCTGTATGGTTGTGTGGTGTGTGTGTGTGTGTATGAAAGTTGCTGAGTTCATTTGTACTTGGATGTGTGAACAGCGTAATTATCCCATGAATGAATCACACCAATTAGACATGCTGTCAGGTTGCAGCATTCAGCAAATAGTAGCAACAGGAGACTTTGTGAAGTATGAGGATTCAGAACAGTAGATCAGGGATTCATACTGGTGTTATTAGTTCAGGGATCACTTATCCATTTGTTGGCAATTTTTTGGGATTGAAATGTAAAGTAACCTGCACTCTTTATGTTGTATCAGTAATTTGTTGCTGTGATAGGCATGATACTTGCATGACCCTTGTTCTCGGAGGCAGTAAAAGCTGCAAAGCAGGAGGAATGGATGGATTTATGGGTGTATCTTGTGTTTAACTTGCACAAAGGATGCTTTGATGCAAAAATAATGCATACACAGACATTGACTGTTTAATTGACTGTCGAAGTGCACCAGGTATCTTCAGTTTGGAGTGATAAGACAGTTACTGCTAACAATTTATCTGCCGTGTCACATTAATTTTGTTCTGGATAAATATTTAGAGATTTTTTTTTTGGCTTATTATAATGAATGCTTATGTTTTTCTTAACAAAACAAGGAAAATAAATACTAATAAAAACAAATAAAAAAAAGTCTGTGCATATCTAATTTTTGGTATGAACAAGCTGACAAAATTATTTAATTAGCAAAAAAAAAAAAAGCATTTGATTCTCTCTTCCTTCTTTATTATAAAAGCCATGTTTTTGAGTGTTGCCTAGACAAACCAAGACACTTGTAGGGTTCCAGCCAGTGGTTGATTGGCAATGCGCCGGGCTGAGAATTTCATCTGTTTGCTATCGGAACTGATCGCCATAGCCACAAGTAGTAAGCGGGTGCGGCTATTAGCACTAGCAAGCTGTCATCTTACACCGAGGGGATATGTTGTTTGGTTTTCTTCAAGCACAGCATATCAGCACTGTTGCATTATTGTGCGTTATTGCCAAACATCTCCCCTTTGGTCTTGTCTGTCCAGAGGACATTGTTCTAGAAGTCTTGTGGTTTGTTCAGATGCAACTTTGCAGACCTGAGCCGTGCTGCCATGTTCTTCTAATGCCTTTTTTCCACTAGTATCTACTCAATGCGACTCTACTCTATTCTGGTTTGTTCGTTTTTCATTACAAATGAATGCTGCCTCAGTAGGGCGGCCCAAAAGTCCAACAACATAATTTCTATGTGACACAAACACAAACTGTTGCTCCATCTAGCTCCCTCTGGATTCTGTTGTCAGCCACCAATCACAAAATAGTCTGTGCTAGTTAACTTGTAGCCATTTCCCTCATTGCCAGGTTTCAGAAATGGCGGGTTTGATTCTTGTGAAGGAATCGCTCTCATGACTCAGAATTAGAATCAGAATCGGAAGCTTTTATTGTCATCAAACACAAGTGCTTGAAGAAATTGTAACAGCTGCCGCTGGTCAGTACGTTACAAGTGTTAACAGTAATAAACACATATATATATAAAAAAAAAAAAAATCCCAGCTCGCCCCTACGGGCGGTCTTTTTTGCCCTTCAAGCTC
>JAVDPK010002808.1:251145-267707 GCA_034780415.1 Cichlasoma orientale
GGTTTTCTACCCCAATATCAAACAGCGTTTCTTTAGTTTGCTAACTCCTCACGGGCCTCTAATGCTGCAGACATACACGACAATGCGCCTCGGCTGGCTACCTGACGTGATAGTTCACTCCCCCTTACGCTAAGGAAATGAGAAAGGGAGGGGTCAGCGGAGAGCCTCTTCAGTAGAGAGAGACACGAAGAAACGATAAAGACGATAAATAAAAACTATCTACCTCATTTTAAGTTATCGTACGGTTAATTGATTTATTGTTTATCGCGACAGGCCTAATCATGAGATGGTAAAGTCAAGGGTCTTTGCGCACATCCGCCTGCCTGCTTGTTTTTTGTGATTGTCTGTGGAGACGTTTTATTATGATGCACCCCAGGCAGTGGACTTCAAATAAATACAACAGGAATTACTGCTTGGCCATTGTTTCTCCAGCTGTCTGCAACACAATATAATTAAGGCTTAATGGGACATTTTTAATGAGTTGATAGCATTTTGTTTATTGTACTAAATGTGGCTTTTTTAAGCACACTGAATGAGCCTTAATTTAAAGTGGAATCCACTGGAAGAAAAAATAAAAGATAATATTCTGAAAAGTGAAGGCAGTCCTGCAGCTTTAAATTGTGAGTTTACTTAGACTTAGAGATGGAATGGTTCAGTGCTTTGTGATTTGTCAACATGAACTGATTTAAAGAACACACCGAACATGTTTTAGACCAGGTGAATGGAAGCTTTACAGTCAGCATTGGCATGCAGAGCACCGATGACACTTGAGCGTCCTTTGGTTCATCGTGAACTGTTGAAATGCAAACATACTGCTGCCTGGAGGGTCTCATTTATTTCCCAGTCCGGTCACAAGACAACCGCACCAACCTCTGAGCTTCACTCTACTCCCATATTTGTCCACTTAAACCAAGTGGAAGAACAAGGATTAAGTTTGTCTCTTCCACTTGTCTGTTTTGAACTTTACGCTGCAGATAAACAGCAGGCTCTCTGTAACGAATGCCAAAAGCCCCGTGTTAAGCCACCAACCGTTAAAATTGAATTAATACATGAAATCAGCCATTGAAGACCAGATGACCATAATGTGTTTGTGGTGTTCAGGTGGAGAACATGAGCACTGACATTTCTTTTGTTTTTTTAAATAAATTACTGACAGCCACTTCTAATCTCTCTACATTATATAACTGCCAGGAAGATGTGTGCCGGGCAATGCTGTATTTTATTAACTGGCTTTCAGTCTCTGAGGCTGGCCTAAGGCTCAGGGCGTTTAGGAATGTTTTACAACAGCATTCACAAAAAGAACTTAGGGATATATTCTGGACACTATAGGTTTAGCAGATCATCAGGATGCACACATCACATCTTATTCCCTCTCTTCTTCCTGCTCCTTCTCCTGCTCCTTTTTGTGGGACAGTCACAGGTCAGACTTGAGGCAGAAATGACAAGCAGGGTCTTGATGAGGCACAGCTGATTACATAAATCTAGTTGTTGGCAGCACGCTCATTCCTAGAAATTTTGAGGAAGACAAGTAAGGGGCTCAAGGGGCTCCTGGGGGAGGAGGGGGGGGGGTCGGGTGACGCACACTACCAGGAATTTTCATAATAAACCCGGTCAATGACACTTCATAGCCAAGCCCCACTTGTGTTCTCAGCAGGTACACACTTATCACAGTATTGTAATGATCGACAAGATCATGAGAGGTTTACAGCTTATAGGCCGGGGCGTGCCTTCGACAAGACCAGAAATCCAAATGTGATATTTTCACATTGACACGACGTTCACCTAACAGATGAAAGATCCCCAGTTCGATCCCGGGGATTGTGTCAGGAAAAATCTGCCAAACTAAACATGCGGCGCTGTCTGCTTTGGCGAGCCCTTGTGAATAAGGGAGCAGCTGAAAGTAGCTGCTTCATATTTTCATGGCAATATGGCAAAAATAGAGCCTTTCGGGATACATCACTGCCTCCCTTCAAGCTATATAGTTAATCTAGACAGACGCTGGGGCTCTGACACGGCATAACAGGTCCAATTAAGCTTTATGTTTGTTATTTAGTTTTATTTAAAAAAAAAAATAAAAAAAAAAAAAAAGAAAAAATCAAAGAACTCTCAGCTTCTGTATTCATGGTGTACACTAGATCTGTCAAAATAAACAAGTGTATACTGGGAAAAACTTCAGTAGCTTGTACATGTACAGTAACTTAACATGTACAAACATGCCATTCAGCACCTTATGTGTTAATACAATTGGCTTTGTGGTGTCTAAAAATAATAACTTTTAATGACATCCAAAAAGTCTATAATTAATAAAAATTTGCTATTTAAAAAAAATCCTAATTTATTAGTTAGCGAACAGCAACTACCAAAGGTGACTGTGTGAAACACGTACTCAAAACCATGCAAGTTTTGTTCTCCAGTAATCATATTAAATAAAGTGTACACAACTGAAGAAGGCTGCATATGCTCAGGATCCTGATTTGGAATGGATGCATGTGCAGTTACAGCTTATGCTTTGCAAACAGTGGAAGTCTTTGGTTTTATTTTTTTAATGAACAAAACACCTGAAGGAAAGGTTGTGAGAATGATGCTGCTCTCACTTCCTCAACTTCTACTGGCACACTGCCCTTTAGCAAGGACCTAAATTTTCCAGAACAAGACTGCATTTGTACTATACATCTCTACTTTTCTCCAAAGTAATAAACATTCATAAGGGGAGGGCAGCAAAATTGCCAGCACGATCACTGCTTACCACCAGAGTCGGGATACCGACAACAAAAATCTCTTTGGATGGTTCCAGCCTGCAAGTTACACACTTAAAAGATATTGCTGTGCGAGTCTGTGACATTGTAAATATAGACAGAATTATATAATCTAATTTACATTACTGTTACAGTTGGCTACATTCATTTAAGGAGGCAGAATGAATAAAATGAGAGGTAGGGAGTTATCAGCCTGACGGGTAATAGAGATAGTTCGTGCCAAACAACAGCTAAATATGAACAAACTCACCTTATTCTCAGTCTGGGAATCATGTGCATTTTATTCTTCTTTAATCGTCAAGAGTTAAAATGACTAAAGATGCACCGATTTATAAGTTGATATTTAATGTGAAGACTGCCTTCGATCTATTTACAGATAAGATGACAAAAGAAGCAGTGGTTGATGTTTATATCTCGTGCCTCATCGGTTTTGTTCCAGTTAAATATTGTTGGTTATTTTCAGTCACTCTGAGGAACTGTAAAACTTTAAATTTGGGAACAAAATGAGCTAAATGGGAATAAATAATGACAAAACCAAAGTACATAAAAGAAACAAAAACAGCAGCCCAGATATATTTGCAATTGGTGCATCAATTACAAATGACAAAACACGAGGTCGTTATTGTGTTACCTGTACTTGTAGCACAGAGGAACATTTGCAAATTATGCTATGTTTATTCAACTATACTGGTCCGTCATAATGACACATAAAAAAAATGACCTGTAGGTGCTGCTGCATCATCCATTGGTTAGTAAAGTCCCAAGATGATGGTTTTCATCCAGTGATGGCAAACGTCAGCAACATCTGTCTTTCCCCCGTAAAAGTCACACATGAAGAACATATAAGTTAGAACATCTGTGCTTCAGGATTTGAGTACAAAAAGAACCCGTCACCTGCTACTTTAACACTTTCCTGTGACTGTGAAGCCTAGCTAGTGACGTAGGATTACAGCAGCAAATCTAAAGCCCACTAGCTGCTGCGTGGAGAGAATTCCTTTAAAATTCAGGCATCCTGTCCTACATGTCGTTTTTTTTTCTCTCTCCCAGCTCTCGTGTAGGTGCTCTCCTCTCCTGCCTGGCGTTTTACACTCACCCCTTTGCTATCACAGCTGCTGTGGCAGAAATGGGGAGAAACATGACAATAGAAGCTTTTTTGAGCACATATCTGGTTTCGACAGCAACCCCAAGTTAACGTGGGCCATATCCTGCTGTGGTTGAATGTGTCCTTGACATTTTCAACCCAAATTAGGTTCCTCTCACGTCTCAAGCTCACGTCTACTTGGCGTAGGAGGACTGATCTGTCTCTGACCTCTCTGGCTTTAAAAAAAAAAAAAAAAAAAATTAGAAAGGAGATGTCGAATCCTGCACAACCCGCCTGTTGCTCTCTTTGTGGCTCCCTCTGGTCTCTATTCGGCCAATGAATCCCACCAACGTACCACCTCGTCCCCCCCGTCCTTTCCTCAGGAGAAACCCGATCTGCGAGGTGTCTTTTTACATTTTTTTTCCCAGCCCGACTCGGTACAGACGAGCCACAACAAGAGTGTGGGTCTCCCAAACTTCTGTTGTCCACATGTTTGGCTCAAATCAGCTTACAGAGTGACGTTCGGTTTCTGCTGTTGGTTCCTAATAGGGAGAGGAAGCCTGATTAAGTGAGTGACAGTTTTATGTGAGAGTATTGTGTGGGAGTGCACAGTTGCTAGCACATGAGCATGGAGTGTTAAAGTTAGCCTCTGCTGTCAAGGGCTATTGCTGATACCAGCCGGCTCAGCCTGTCACGCGTGTGTGGGACAGATGGAAAGGTAGACTTAAAATGGACTGGGAATGGTAACAGAAGATGAGCGTTATTGCTGGCTGACAGGAGAATTGAAAGTTCGCTGGTGGAAGAAGGACATTTTATCCTGAAACCCAAACATTCTTCTGCAGAATGTCTGGGTTTGTAGCATAGCGAGGTGTTAGCTTTGCTGCTGTGCTTCCGTCTGCATTGTTGTTAAGCTTAACAAGCTGGGGATGGGGGATTGCATAACTAAATGTTTCAATAACATTTTTAGTGGATAATAGTTTAGCCTAGAAATTGTCACAAATGCTGAACTAGAAAGGCACTTCAGGTGTGTGCACACTGTACAAATTGAGCAGTCTTGTATGCTAAGCTGTACTGTCCTACCTGGATCTCATAAACTTGGGTAGGACTTAAAATGTGGTATATGTAGCCTGTATGATGATAATAAGCCCACCTACTGAATCATAGCCAAGGTGCACAGCTGGTATTCCTCCATTAAGAACATTTTATCTTTATTACTTCTATCTATTCCATTTGTTTAGTTTTAAATTTTTTTTTTTGCCAATATCACCCCAGTTCCTTCACGTTAGGCATCAGAAAATCAGATGGTGTACAGTCAACTTTAAGCACTCTCCACAGACCGACCAAGGCATATAGTTCGCACTATTATGATATACGTTATAAATATCTGGATACCTTCCCAAAACACTTTGAATTTGGATCAAAACCTTATGGGTTTTTGGTAGTTTTTGTGTATAGCTCAAGCAATCAGTGATTAAAATACTGCTACTTAATTAATCAAATACTTGGCTTTCCAGCTTGACCAAGCCCTGGATCTTCAGAACAGCCATTAGTTATCATTTTGGATATTTTGCATTGAGGTTTCTCCCTCTTTTCTTATGTTTCTCTTGTTACATGTCAGCTTCTGATAAACAGTACTACATGCAAGTAGTATTATCATTTCATAACCAGCTCTTTTAACTTAGCCTTAATGATGTATGCATCAAAATGTGTTGATGGAATGCCTGACATGGCTGTTGTGTTTTTGGAAAACACTACAGCAGCGGGTGGTGAGGGAGCTGAAGTGAAGGATGAGTGCCTCCTGTGTTGGTGTTCACAGCCTTTGGAATTCCTGCTATGTGAGACCTGCGAGCGTCCTGGCCCTCTCACCTAGACTAGTGAAGGGCATCTTTGTCTGAACCGTCCCAGGTGATCATCCCTGCTGCTGCCTCAGAGAGCAGATTTTATATTTCAGAGTTTGACTTGATGCTCTCAAAACAGTGTCTTACTCAAGGAAACGTTGATATGATGCATCAGCTGTTGGCCGGTCCAAATCGTTGACCTTTCGGTTATGCGAGGGCCTGTCCAACTTGTACCAAAAAGCACTTCTGCTACACTGAGTACTGGTGTCTCATGATAGATTAGTTACATCCTAAATGATGGATATTCACGTTTGTGTGTTTATTTTTTCTGTTTTCTGTTAATTAATCAGATAACCCGTTCTTCTTAATAATGAATTGACCTTGGCTCTATACTTGATGCTAGCTGCATATAATAGCCTATAATCTACCACTTTAGGTACTATTCTCTCCATAGAGGTAGTGTAAAAACATTGTAAATATACATGATTGTGTTTTGTGTCAGAGAGGTGGATAATTAGCTGCTATTTAAAAATGAAATTCATTATCCACCAATGCCACAAGCACCATTAGCAGGGATGGGCAGGAATAGAAACCTTCATGCTGGGACGGTCTGTGATGTCTTTGTCATGTTTAGTCATTGAACTGTGCAGGGACTGTAACTTTAACCTCAGATAGGTAATACCAGATTAAAACAACAAAAAAAAGGCAAAAATTAGAGGGTGCTGCTGTTGGGTGTAGCATTGTTTTATGTTGTAACAGAAGCTGCAGGTGTTTTGTAGTGACATACAATTCAGGCATTTAGTACCTGTGACACAGTGCTATCCAAGTGCTGGAGTGAAAGTGACTAGGGCCTCCATAGCTCTGCCATCTGTTGTGTTGTTGGCTGCAGCAGTCGGGATCAAAGTTTACCCAGGACGAGTGCATGTGTTAATGATTGACAGCGGCCTGGCGCCTTGCAGGAACTCTTGTATGAGACCTGAGAACACAGAGAAGGGGCACGGGGAGTTTGTATCTGGGTCATGAATATATATTTATATGTTCAGGTTTTTCCATTACACCAGTTCTGCCCTACTATATGTACAACTTTATTTCTGGAAGATCTATGGATTCAAATCATGTAAATCTTTTGCAAACAAGGAAACCTCAGAATGTTTTGGCACACATACTGTCTAGATGTTGTTCTGTTTTTTGTTTAGTTGTAAGAGATTATTTTAAATCATTGGTTAACCATTTAACATAGAAATATAACATTCATACAGACCTTTTGAAAACTGCTTATTATAAAGCGAATGATCTGTTCTGATTGGTGAATTATCACTGATCACTTTGACTGGTGATCCTGACGTCATTGTCCACTGGCACAACCCTAGCCCCCATCATTCACTTGTACGTGCTGTATTAAACCAAAATGCCACAAGAGAGCAGTCGGTGCTGGTGGAACGTTTGTGCTGAGCTCATTGAGCTGTTAAAAATGCCCTCTGCACGTGGTAGATTAAGGATCACTAGTAAACTGTTTTGGGGTGTTTTAGGTTGAGTGTCATTGATTAAGGTGAGCCAGCCAACATGAACAAAGCTGTGTGGACTATTTGCACACTCTAGATTGTGGCTAAAAATGGGAATAATCCAGATGGATTCCAGTTCAGCTGACTGATGCGTTTTTGTCTGCTGTGGCAAGAAGTGTCTTCAAGATCTCCAGAAATGATAGAAGATTGGCCTGTCTTTGGCTATGAATTTCCTTGTCAGTTAATTCAAATTTAGACTAATCATTTCATCTACTTGATTGGGCTAGTTGATGTGTGTCAGGGTGTGGCCAACATTAGCAGTGTCAGCATCCACAGCCTTCAGTCGTTGTAGGTTTATGTGCATATGCCTGCACTTGAGTGTAGTTATGCAGTGCTCGCTATGTGGTTATGTCCTTTTATTCTGATACAACATGCATTTAGTTGTTTAGATTCTACATAAAACATTTCCCATACATCTGCAGATTTATGAGATGTCCTACTTTATACCCTGCATGTTTAGAACATCTGCTCACACATTCTACTGGTCATAATGTGAAATGGAAACCTCACTCTTTCTCCCACTTAGATTTCAATTTATTAGTTGACTGTTTTTTCCGCACTGATTGGGTATTTGAATATAGTCTTGAAACAAGTTCCTTCTTATTGTTGGTTTAAATTGGAGTCCTTGTATTTCTGATTTTTATCTCATCAAAATAAGCTCTGGCCTGTAAGAACCTGAAAAAAAAATCATTTTACATAAACCATAGGTTTCCTGAATTTTCTGGAAACTATGTAAATCTCCATCTGATGTGATTGAACAGTAGGAAGTGGTGCCAATTTAATTTCAATATTTAAGTCTCCCATCTGTCCACGCTGGTGTGAAATCTTGGTCATGGGTAACTATGCTAGGGGTTCAATGTACAAAGCAAATGGAGCAGGGCTAAGAGGGCATCCCTGCTGGTTTATATTCTCAGAGAGGTAATCTTAATTCTGGGATTTGGCAATTTATACAGAATTTTTTATCCATTTAATAAACTCTTCTTCAAAACCTAATCTTTTCAAATTTAAATATAGGTACTCCCACTGGACTGAGTTAAAAGCCTTTTCGCCATCTAAACTAATTACTTCTGCCCTAATATTTTCCTTATTCACATGTTCAAATAGATGTAATACATGATGTACATTATCCTGGGTCTGCCTGTACATGAATTGGTCTGTATGAAATAATTTTTTTTGTCCTTCCCTTCTTTTGGTAATTGAAATTATTGCCTCCCTCGTTGTTATTGGTGCTGCACCTTCTTTAAGAATGTGATTAAAGCAGTCAAGAAGTATTGGCATTACCTGATTGGTCAAATGATTTATACCATTTGGCAGGGAAGTCATCTATTCTCTCAACTTTGTGTTTTTGTTTTGTTTTTTTAAAACATAAATATGATCATATACATTATAGTGGAATGTCAGGAGGGTAAGAAGGTATGGAAAAATGGCTATTGCTCATTTCTCCTACTATAGATCTTTAATAATTTCAGGTAAAAAAATGAAATCAAGGGTGATTTCAGTTCTGCATTAAAAGTGTAAGTCCTTTGAGCAGCAGTGCTTTTACCAGACTTGATGCACTTTGACCCATTCCAGCCTCTGTTGAGCTTGGTTACCATGGTTAAATTGAGTTCAATTCTGTCATCTGAAAGTTTCTTTAGAAGAGAGATCAACATGAGAAAAAGCTTTAACTTGAATGAGTCAAATGTGTGTCTTTGACAGGTATGTATGTTAATTTCAACACAGCATCATGATTGTCTCTTTGTTGGTTGTGAATCTGCTGCTTTGCTGGGTCATGCCTGTCCTTCTGGTCTGAAGACCAAAACGGAACAGATGTTAGGACAGCCAGTGGTTATCATCTCTTTTCACGTTAATCCTTTACGTAATGTTCAACCTCTGTGGCTTATGGGCCCTGCATTGACAGCAGTGACTGCTGGGAAACTGGAGACAGAATACATGACACAGTTCCTTTTGATAAAGGAGCTTAAACAGCTGCATAAATATTTTCTTTGCTTAGATTTGATCTTATTGAAGCTGGAAGTAGATTTGGCAGTGTTTAGAAGAAATTGGCACTACTAGCAGAGGTACCAAATAATGACCCCTCTAAATCTTTTATTTTTATTTTTATTTTTATTTTTTATAAAACTCTGGGATCTGTTATCACTCTCTTATTGTATTTAGCTGAGTATAGACCTCAACTAGCTTCAGCTAATTACTGGTGATCTACTGGGATTTTCCCCCACAGCCATCTCTCTAGGGTTTACAGAGAATGGTCTGAAAAAGAGAAAATATCCTGTTAGTGGCGGTTCTCTGGATGAAAATTCATTGATGCCAGAAATTGGATAACAATGGCCAGGCTGCTTTGAGCTTATAGGAAGGTAACAGTAACTCAAATAAAAGCTCATTACAAACAATGCTGAATGTACAACATGTCGACCCTTGAAGCAGATGTGCTACAGCACAGGGTGCCTTTCCTGTCCGCTAAGAACAGGAAAGTTAGGCTACAGTTCGCACAAAAGCCCCTAAATTGGACAACATAAGATTGGAAAACTGCCTGGTCTGTGTCTTGATTTCTGCTGTGACATTTAGGTGGTATGGTTATAAACAACGTGAAAGCGCGGCTCCGTCCATCCATCCCAGCTCAGGCTGCTGCTGCTGCTGCTGTAATGGTGTGGGGGATATTTTCTTAGCGTGGGTTAGTACCATTAGTACCATTTGAGCATCATTTAAACACCACAGCCTACCAGAGTTTTGTTGCTTACCATGCTCATTCCTTTATGACCGCTGTTCACTCATCTTCTGGAACTGTAGAAAACTGCATCACGGATATGCAACTGACAAATCTTTAGCAACTGCATGATGCCATTATGTCAGTATGGCCCAATATGAATCATCAATGCTACTTTAGTAGCATGCGCGAGTAAAATTATACATCAGAAAATGAACATAATAGGTCACCTTGAACTAGCAGTCTCTTCTAATGTTTTGTACATAAGTACTTACAGAAAAATACAGACTTGGACTTAATATTTCAGTACTTTATCTACTAAGCAGTACTGTATTGCAGATGCCAAAGTGAAAGTCTTTATTTCTTCTATAGCTGCTGACAAGGTGTCGTTAATCCCTGTTTTCTCCTCTGACCCCGGCTATTTGTTTTGGGTGGCTAAAATGGGGTGGAGCTGAAAATCAACACCTTTATTAGGTAACATTAATTGGAAGCCACAAGCAGCAGCAAGGAGTGCAGAGGTCACACCCGCAGCGCCACCCACACATTCCTCCATCATTAGCCCTGTATGTCTGCCTTTACTCCTTACCTGCAGCCCTGACTGTTTATACCTTTATGATTGTTGTTTTTGTTGGCAGAAGACAAATTGTCTGTACATACAGAATACTGTCTCACACAGGACTTAATAATTCATGCCGAGTCCATGTGCTTCAGCAGCTCGTGCTTTCTCTCTCCTGCTGTAACTCAAGCCCGTTCACCCGGTCACACACACTGACTGCTTTTAGAGATGAGGGACTTTCCCATTTACACTGTGTGTGTGTGTGTGTGTGTGTATACTGTTCTTAAGAGTGTACCGCCTGGTCACCTTACATTTCTACGATTCCCTTCCTAGACTTGTACTTCCACTAAAATCTCTCCTGTGCTGCATGGGTAACAGTATAATCTAAAAGATAGTGAAGGACAATAACAAGACATTTTCCATTAAACAATTAACTTTTTTCAGTAATATTCTAAAATTTTATAGGGAGACTAAATTGTACTAAAACAGATAAATTTTTATTCATATTACAACCAGAGGGTTTAGATATTTCTACAGTAACCTCTCCCAGATCTAATGTTCAGTTTTTCTTTTTTGTTCTCATATGTGCCGTTGCATCCTCTTGTTCCCAAGGATTTCTTTGCCGAAAGCTTTGATGCTGCTGAATCTTATTCTTAGTTTCCAAACCTGTCGCTGTTTTAAAGCATTAGTTTTCTGTGTATATTTATCCCAGTAGCCATGCCCCACTTCGTATTTATACCCCATCAACATGCAGAGTTCACCCACAGGCCACACGGAAACAGTTGACTACTTGAGCTCAACTTCACTTGTTCCAAGGACGGACGTCATCACTCACATGATTGGCTGTGGGCAGAAACATTTATGCTCCCTTGTTTGTCGTAATCTCTTGTTTCATTCATGTTATTAATTAGGAAGTTTCATTTTTGAAATCAACTTTGCTAAATTTCATTCTTCAACAGATGGAGGCACTTTATTTTGGAGAAACTTTGTGGGCTCATTATTATTATTATTGCTATTATTATTATTATTTTAGCAACTAAAATGATCAAAGGCTACTATAATATGAAAGTCATACTAGGTGGTGAAAAACACTGTTTATGCCCTGCTTGCATCCACTGCAGAGGCATTATTTCTGTCACCTCATTAGACCATGCATTTCAGAATTCCCTCTAAAGAGCTGTATGATAAGCATACTAAACAGCAGATTTTACAAGCTGCTCTCTTTTAAAAAATGGACAATTACAAATGTAAGCTGCTAGATTCTGACCCTGCATTCAATTGGTTCATGCTGTTATGTAATTAGCCTGACTTATAGGAGTTCCTGCGGTGAGACATCCAACTGCTCTCTCATGCTGTGAGTTAAGTTTTTTTTTTTTTTCACCATTAATTAAGCAGCACTGACTCCTCTCTTCCAGGAAGCCCAGATAAGAGTCTTTTCCAAAGCTGAGAAACAGAACTAAGCAGGCAGGGAGGAGCAGGAGGAGCAGGAGGAGAAAATCAGGGTGAGGTTGAAGCCAGAGCAGTGCATCAGTGTTTCCACAGGCCAGACCTGCACTCATAAAGTATCTCAGAATAGTTACGTTGATATGAGAGCAGTTTGCTTCGTAAGAAGTAGTGATGCTTTTATAGTTCTGTGACCTAGTGTCTACAGTATCCTTGGTGGCCATTCAATTCCCAGAGCACAAGGTTAAAGGCTGCAGGTTTTATGTAGAAACAGTCACATTTTGTCAGCCAAAATGGTCATTAAACAGAGATCCAGTGAAATATTGCTGAATACTAATAGTACTAATGGACGACTAGAGTAAGGCTTAATGAGAACTTAAAAAAAAAAAAAAAAAAAAAAGAAAAGTCAAATGTGTGCTCAGATTTGTGACCTGGGGTTTACGTCTAAATATTTCTTGAATGAAAATGTTTATATATTTTCAGAATCCTGTACCAATCAACACCAGCTGTAAAGAGATGTTTTATATTGCATGTAAAACACCACGTTAACTGGCTATTTTGCTTTGTATTAGGGAAAAGTGTGCACGTTAAAGAGGAACAAAAACCAGGTGATTAAATTAAATGAACTTTGAATCGCTCATTTGAACAATGAAATATGACAGTGTTATTACAAATTGAGAGCATTGATTATTGGATTATTAAGTTACGTTCATATCTGTACAATGGAGTCTTCCAAAACCTCTGTCTAATATTCTTACTGTGGCTTTAGGTCTGTTTGCCTAACGGTGCCTGCCTGCAGTTTGTGAATCAAATAGGAGAAGAAAAGAGCACAGCAGTTATGTTGCTATAAATCATAGTTTATTTAACTAACAGACACCTCCCAGGCTACTTAGGTGATCTAGAAACTAGCAACACAAATGACTTTCCATCCCAAAATATTTGGGTGCAATGGTTGTTATTGCCTTTGCTGATAATCTAAGAGGAGTGTATAATTTTGTCATTTATCACCGAGGGAAAAGGATGAAGTGACATTGCGTGCCTGCTAGCTGTATGTTGGTTTCATGGCGCAGTAGCTACCGTAGCAGTAGCTATGAGGACTCTGTGATTAGGATGGATGGATTATTATTGTGCTTTTGCGTTGTCTTTTATTTTTTCTAAATGTATAACCTGTTATTCTGACCAGCGCATCATCATATTGCGATGCTTATACAAAAATGGGCAGTATTCATTTGTATATTGCTATGATAGTCTACAATGACAACGCTTTTCTTTTGCAGCCTGCGTTTCACTAGCCACGCTACCCCCTGCTACTGTCATATTGTCATGATAATCTTACACATCATGGCTTGCTTTTGCTCAGAGACTGATGGAGACTCAGCAACCGCTAAACGCTCACGATTTTCATCGACTGTCCAGTGTGGCTGCTGGATTAAAAAAACGGATCACATTTGTACCAGCTAAATGGATTTGGGGATAAAGATGCATGGTAGAAGTAAAAAGCCCTTAGTGATATGGGAAGGTTTATATATGAAATAGCATCAATTTAGATTATTATTATTATTATGGTAGACTTTGAAACGAGATCAACTTAATCAAATATGCTTACACTTGCAAACATAGGTAGTAGGGTTATGCAGCCTGTGAAGGTGAGTGGGTTTGGGTGTTTTTAATGGGATTGTTGTGGTTAATCATACATTTAGATTTTGTGTGGGTGACTAATTGCTTTTCTATCCTTTTGTCCTTTCACTTAGCTAGAACCACTTTTTGTCCTTTGCATCGATATGGAGATGTGATTTGAAAGAGATAAGTTAACTTGGCAATTTGGCTGCAGCTGGTGCATGTCAGGAGTGTGTAAGCGTTGCGTAGTTTGCTGTGTCAGACTGTGGCCATGGGTCAAACCCAGTGAGAAACTTGATACAAAAAATTATTTGAATGTTTAACTAGATAATATGTTGTGTTATTATTCATGTTGATTTTAATCACTCTTTAATAGGAAACATTAGCTGCAAGGTGGTAGTCTGTAGTGGAGTGTAACCTTTTCAAAGCTATAAATGGACTCTCTCCTGCATTTGTCCTGCCACTCTACACTCAGCATTACTATTGTACTTAATAATCATCTGTTATTATTATGAATGCATTTTTATTCATATAGTCACATTAACGCTGTCATGTTTTTACTGAAGCAGGAGCAGACAATAACAGAAATAAATTGTTTAATGATTATTACTGAAAGGAAGTGGATTTAAAAGAAAATTACTAGAGAAAATGTGGGATTGATGTATTTCTTTTTAATGAGGCCAGAAAGCCAAAAATCCAGTTCTTAAAATATGAAGAATTTTTTAGACTTCTGTTTTGCTAAGCTAATTATCTTTGGCTTTTGGACAATGCAAGCAATTTGAATATGTCAACTTGTGAATTGGAAACTCATAAAGGGCTTTTTAAAAACCCTTTTCTGACATTTTAAAGACCAAATGACAAGTGACAACAATGGATAATGACAATATTTGTTAGCTGCTGCTGCTGTGGTTGAATTACTTAAGAGACATTAAGGAGGCAGATAGGAGAGAGGAATATGACATGAGAAATATGTCCTCAGCGGGAATGGAACCATAGACCATACTGCCACAGTATACTGGTATTTAAGTTGGTTACCAGTGCTATAACATCAACTCTGAAGGCATGCTGAATCTCTGTATTTTGGACTGTTAGATGGGAAAAACAAGTAATTAGAAGATGCTACCTTCAACTCTTTGTGAAGATTTTTCATTTTATCTTACTACATAATGCTGACAGAAGGTGATTGGTGTGGAGCTTCTTTTTTCCCCCCTCCATTAAGTTATTTTTTTTTACAGAAGATTACTTGTTGATATCCACTGATGTACACATACAGTAAATAATATTCTTTGGGACCCCTTTCAGAGGTTTGATATATGGCTGACATATCACTGGCAGCATCATACCACAGGCTGCTCTTTGTGCTCATGTCTGAGCCTAACTGAGATTAAGTGTGTGTGTGCAATAGCAGGGTGGTTTTTTTTTGGGTTATTCTAGGCCACAGACACACATATTTTCTCACACACTTTAAGTACAGTTACACGCATTTTTATGCACAGTGTCTCTCTCTCTCCTGGTTTCACTCCCCCATTCACAGCGGTACTCTCTCTCCCTGCTCCAAGCCGTTTAGCTGTGCTCTCTCTGTCTGTGTAGAGGGATTACTGTGTCCTTTGTGATTATCTGTCTATTAATAGCTTCCTTTAAGGCTGTTCACATGCTTCAATAGAAGCAAAGTTGCAGGATCCCGAAGCCCCGGGCTCTCCCAACACAGTCCGACCCCGAATCGTGTAATTACAGTAATGATCTACAGCATACTGTACACTGCTTTACTGAGAGGAAGGACTCAAGCATACACACCAAAGAGTGCAGGAACACGCAAAGCAAACGTGCATTTTTTTTTTCTGCAGTGTGCAACAAAATAGACTACATAATAATGTATACTGGTATACTGTTAGAGGTGTTATTGATCACATCCCTTCCAGGCACATACCTTCGGGGGGTGATGAACCCCAGATATATTTATTCTTGTTTTGCACACTGTCTTCTGCAAAGATCTTCACATTTGCATCATTACACTCAAGTACACACATTTTTATTTTACAGTTTACATTTTTACATATATACAGTTCACAGTAGTAATGTAGCAATATATCAGCCAAAAATCAGTGTAGCTTCAGTGATTGTTGACATTTTGTGTTGTTACTGGTCGATGCCAATGTCACATTAGTTCTGTACTGTACAGCACTTTCCTGAAAACTGTCCTGTGCACAGCCTTAAGAGTCACCTGTGTGCATATTACACAAGCATGTGACAGGTAAAACCTTTGACTTTTGATAAAGATGCATGCAAATCTTTTTTTTTTCTTCTTCTTCTTCTTTTTTTTTTAATAAACAGTTCACATTTCACAATTCATAGGCATGCAGATGGAGGGTGTGTCACTGTGCAAGGCTTGGAGGAGGGGAGACTACTTATTATTGCTCTCCCATTCTGCAGTGATGTGTTCAAAGGGAAGTCTGCATACACACAGACATGCCCATGCAGTGTGGTGTGGTTTGTGCTAGCAGGATTTTGAAAATCTGTGGGTTCTGTGTGAGGAACCATACACAGCTATAACACACATTAAGGACAGACCATTATCCATCCATTTCAAGCAGGAAAAATAACTTTTTTTTTTTTTTAAACATCAGACACAGAGACCAAAAGTAACGTATTTTCATCACAGAGACCAGAGTATTTCCTGTGAGCTGTTTGGTGCTCGGCATGTGGGGTTATCAGGGTTTGTGCGTAGATGTCTGCTACTGCTGGAAACAAACTTTGAGTGATAAGATTGAGCAAAAAAGGTTGTGTTGCAGGTCATTAAGCTACAGCAATGAACTCAAACGGACGCTGAAACACTACAAAAGCAGCTCATCCCTGGAGCTATCACTACAATAATGTAGTGCAAGTGCAGTCGTCTAATTGTCTTTTCTTATGTCCTTTACCCAACCACTGTGTTCCATTTGAGCAGAAAAGACTGAATCTCTTTAACAAGGCAGCCCAGGTTTTGAGTACCCGGGGGGGGGGGGGGG
>JAVDPK010002808.1:307510-321930 GCA_034780415.1 Cichlasoma orientale
CAGAATGTTAATTTAAGATATCTTAAATAGAAAAGCCGTCTAATTCAAGATATCTCTAATTCATTTAGAGATATCTTGAATGGAACTTTGACTAGGCAAAATTACATTTCTAGATATCTCTAATTTAGTTTTGACTAGTCATTATTTGCATTCACGATATCTAAAATTAAATTAAATTAAAGGGGCAGATAATTTATTTAAAGTCAACAAGTCCCTACCACCTTTGTCATGATTATGACAAAAGTTGGTATTTAAGAAAAAGAAAAGACAAGACAATAAATGTACAGAAGCCAAATGCAAATACTACATGTCAGCCATCTAGCTTGTTTGTCATGCCATGATACCATGTTGGGAACAAACATGAGGACATGAGGACATGAGGAAAAACCATTTTTATTGCATTGGACTGTGTTTCGGGGTGTTTAATAACATGTGCAGTCTGGTTTGATTCCACTCTTACATTTGATTAGTTTTTATTCTCTGTACAATGTTATTTAAATGTATCCAGATGTCCTAAACTGATTACTTATAAGTGATTACTTATAATCAAAATGCAAATGTTTGGGGTCAGAAGAGGCACACCAGTGGGTTTTTGCCAAGAGGACCCCCTAACAGGTCAATCTGTCCTTGGGAAGACTCTTTCTCCAATGAGTTTAATGGACCTCTTTTTACTGCATCAATTTAGACCTCCTGCTTAGGCCCCCTGACACAGCACATTGGCAATACAACAGAGACCTGTCTATATGGTATAAAACCCATTTACCGCCATGTCCCTCGGCTATGCTATTCTCATCCTCCTCCCACCCCTGCCTGCTTTATTGTCAGTGAGCTTCCCCTCCACAAAATGTATTTTTCCCCAGTTTAAACTTTGATGGGGGTCCCAGTGTGTTGGCAGGAAGACCAAAGTCTGACGCAGGGGTTGGAGGTTTGGTGGGGGCAGTGGAGTTTGTGGTTGGGTAGGGCAGTGAATGCTTTAATTTTTGATCCTCTTCCCTTTTAGGGGGCAACTGAGAGACAGGCAGCACTGGTGGAAGCTGCACTAATTAATTCTGAGATCAATAAAGAGGGACGCAGCTATGCCTTTCCTCCAGATGTGCAGGCGGTTCATTGATCAGCTCTGGGCGGTTCGATACTTCTATCCCTGTATATTCCCACTTTCCTTCCCCAAATGAGGAGTTGGTGTCATCCCACTGCTGCCTTTGATCTCCGCCATGTGACATTTACTCATTTCTACTCAATGAGAAGCAAGCTAGAAATAACTAATGCTCAGATGTGGAGCTGCACACAGAAACAGTAAACACAGTTTTACTGTTTCTTCCTACTGACTTTTTTTTTTAACGCTCATTAGGAACCCAGTGTTTTGTTTTGTCAGTGAGGTGATTTACAGGCATCTCTGCAGAACCTTTGCATCCATAAATACATTTGTCCAGCTCATGGCTGACGTGTGGCTCACCGTGAGGATGGTGGGCACCGGTGCATTTTTTCAGGTGAACAAAGCAGGCCTGCTTGCTAAATAATGACTGGGTATAACCGGGGGTCAGTGATCCAGTGTAATTAGAGTCAATACAGTCATCAAATCCCTATAGAAGCGCTCTTTTCTGTCCAGCCAATCAAAGACACATGAAGCAGTTTAGCGATGAGACGGAGTTGGAGTTCAGGACTAATGCATTTTAGTTTTGAGGCCGAGAGCAACCAGACTGGCACGAACCTACAAATTCTATTGCTTCAAATCAATCAAACTTACAACTGCTACATTACTTCATACTTATAGTCCACACTACTCTGGAGTTTTAGAAAAAATAAAACTTTTGAAAACAATTTTTCCAAAAGTCTCATTGGCTCCCTGTTAAATCCAGAATTGAATTAAAAATTCTTCTCCTCAGATACAAAGTCTTGAATAATCAGGCCCCATCTTATCTTAAAGACCTCATAGTACCATATCATCCCAATCGAGCACTTCACTCTCAGACTGCTGGCTTACCTGTGGTGGGAATGGGAGACAGAGCCTTCATCTTTCAGGCCCCTCTTCTGTGGAACCAGCTCCCAGTTTGGATTCGGGAGACAGACACCCTCTCTATTTTTAAGATGGCTGGATCAGGTGACCCTGAACCAGCCCTTAGTTATGCTGCAATAGGCCTAGGCTACTCCACGATTGTGTTTTAGCCTGTACTTGATAAAACCTTTGGAAACACTGTCACCCATATCTGCTTCTTTATTGGGTCTTATCAGTCACTACTACACACGTCCTTCCTTGATTTGTCACTCCACTATCATGTGACCCTTTTCTTGTAAAAAAAATAAAATTACCAGGGGGTAATTGTATATTATATACAATCAGACACATGCAGTGCTACTGTGAGTAATAAATTATACAACAATGGTGCAGAAAAAAATTATACAAATTAAAACTCATATATGCAAATTGATATTTAATTTATTTTTTTTTTTAAATCATCAGAAAGTTCAATAAAAAATAATTTTCTGGTAATTATTTCATGGTTCAGGCTTTACGGGGTTAATTCGGATGGTATCGTGGACATTTTCATAAAATATATAAGAATACATAAAGGTACAAGTAACTTACTGTGTAGAATGCGTTGTTTCTTTGCCTTACAAGCACAACTTGGCATTAAAGTGCAAACACAGCCTCAGTGCATTCTGTGTAATGGCGCTGAACACATTTCATCCAAGTGATGAGGCTCATTTTCTGAGTACGTCGGGCGATACAAAAACTTCCCTTCCCTCCATTCTGCACACAGACATGCATTCACACTAAAACCCTCTTAAGTTTCTGTTCACCTGGGAAACGCTCACCAGTTTTTTGCTGTAAACCGTCTACGAGGCTAAAAAGATCCACAAAGCTGCATGCAGTTATCTCGTGACTGTGAGCAGCCTCTGTCACATTGCATGTCGTCATTTCATTCATTATTGATATAAAAATATTGGAAAATTCAGTTTGAATATTAAAGAAACATGGGAGAATCACTGGCTGGGTACTTTAAAAACACTGCCCTCTTAAAAAAATCAAGAAGAAGGAGCCAAAAATAACATTAGATGGGCAAAAACACCACTATAATGAGCACAGAGGGAAAAAGTATTTGATAAGAGTAAAACTGCAAATTTGTACAGTTTTATTTGTAATGGATTGTATTAAATGGCACAGGTGTTCCTAATAATCTGCTAAATGTGAGTGTGTATGCAGACATACCAATGCCGACTCATCGTTTCTTCTCATGGATGTTCCCGCAAACACAATGTACGGAGGTCTAATAATGACAAAACTATTAAACGTGTTCAAAACTGTGCTCACATTTAGTTGGAATGCAGGTCAGGATGTTTAATGGAAAATTAGCAACAGGCAGCACACGAGTGTCTGTGGACTGGTCTTATTACAGATTTATCAATCCAGCATTTCCTTATTGTATTAATGGAAAATCTGGGATGTTGTGAATCTCTCAACAATATTCCGTGTTGCAGAAATGCCACATTTTCTGAAATTGTCATATCTACAAAAGATGCAAAATTTTGTTTTTGACACACTTTTTAAGATACTTGACACCTAAGTTATTCCCAAAGTTGTTGTCAACTTCATATAATCCCAGACTGACAATGGGATAAGGCCTCTTTAGGGGCCATACCATCACTCATTCCTCTTGTAAGTGAAGTTCTGACTCTGCTTGATGTTTGAGTTCATTGCAATCCTGCAGTCCTGCAGCCCTATACCTCCCTAATGGTACTGTGTGATGTGGCCCTAAACATCTAAAGTGGATTATACTTCAATAGTGGTTTGAAGATTTCCCATTGATGTTATGGGCTATATTACTAGAAACTATAAATTTTTGTAATCTAATATACCATGACCTCATTATTATTGCTTATGCTTATTTTTTGTGTCACGAGAAGTTTCAAACTAACAAGCAAATACAAGGTGCATGATACTTGGAAAGAAAAAAGATGAATAGTATTCTTATGTCAATTGACCTGCAACTCATGCCAACTATTTCTTGTAACCGGAACCAATAACCACTCTTCCATCCACATCAATATAGAGCCAACTCCAGCTATTGACTGGTTCCTTTCCAACAGCAGATTTGTCATTAGCGAACTTCAGCAGTGTGAGACATTTACCTTGTGTAAGAGGGAGAGAGAGGCTCGTCTGCACAGCTCAGCCTGTTACAGCAGACGGCAGCTGTCCGACCTGCGCTGTCACATATGGTTGATACCCCATGATGCAACTGGGCCAATTAAGGGCATCCCATGAGAGCATTTGGGATCTTGCGTGTTTACTGAAAGTACACATGCACACATACTGTAATGCCTAATGTGATTCTGACAGATTTCTTGACAGCATCAGATGGAAATCAGTGAGCGTTAGTAGGTGTAAATATGAGAAGGAAGATTTCAATTCAGTTTTATTTGTATAGCGTTAAATCACAACAAACAGTTGCCTCAAGGCGCACTATACTGTAAGGTAAAGACCCTACAATAACTACAGAGAAAACTCAGCAGTCAAAACGACCCCCTATGAGCAAGCACTTGGTGACAGTGGGAAGGAAAAACTCCCTTTTAACAGGAAGAAACCTCTGGCAGAATCAGGCTCAGGGAGGAGCACTCATCTGCTGCGACTGGTTGGGCCTGAGGGGAGGGAGAGACAGGACAAAATACATGATGTGGAAGAGAGTCAGAAATTAATAACAACTGATAATTTATAATGGGTAAATAATGGGTCTTTTTGACCACTTATATTTGTGTTTCTAGATCCTCTGCACTGACCCCGAATCGCTCTCTAATGATTGCTGTAACTCTAGTGAGTTCTTCTGAACCTTAATCTGATGTCCTGAGGTAAGTATCTAAGTTTTCAGACTGAGGGTTGGATACGTTTGATGCTCTCATGAGGTTACAGTGTCTGAGAGGGTCACCAGATGTCATGCAGTCAAAGATTCAGATGATCTGAGCAGCTTTAGTTCAGCCTTTAGACCTGATATGCATAGTGCAGTAGATACAACGTGGTGGCATCAGCATGAAGCATGGTCTCTTGCTCCAGTGGAGGCCTTCCACTCCCAGGCGCCCCATTAACCCTTTATACAAGCTAATGAGCGTTCCTGGGGGAAGCTCGCAGAGGGAACCACTATTTTTATTGCTTCATACTAAGACAGCTCACTGTTATCTATTTGCCTCTTCACTGAAGTTTAATCTGCTCACTATTTTTGATTTATTCCACTTGTTTTCTCAGACGTACCATGATTTATTTTATTTTATTTTATTTTTTTGTGGCAGAATATGCTTCCTTTCTGACAACGAGATTGAAAGATTGAAGCCTCCTTCTTGCCTGTGTGTTAAGCAGCTTGTCTTAGGATGCAGTTAGCTTAGCTTACCATTAAGGCTGGATGCAGGAAACAGCCAGCCTGGCTCTGTTCTAAGATTAAAAGTACATCTACCGCTACTTCTAAATCTCACTGATTAACACACTATCACGATAGACCATGAGGCTTTGCACTTCTGGTGCCAAAACACTTGCCTGATTAACTGTACAGTCTTGAACTGAATAGATGCTTGGGTATAAAAACATTTTAAAAAGGCACTTTATTTCCACTTTATTACCTTTAATAAAATAAATGATACTATTGTTGTTATTGTGATTAATTTAAGACCATCACAAAGTCACAGTTTATAAACTACTTATATAAAAGGCCAAGTAGATCAATCAAGTAGATCAATCAATTAGATCAAGTAGATGACTAACTGAGTGACAGAAAACAGCTACATTTTGGTCATCCGAGACATTTTTGTTAAAATTCAGGCTTAAAAAGATGATGTCTTCTCCAGTGGACGAATTTGCTAATTTCTTTCAGTCTGGGCTGATTTTCTGTTTTCATAAATGCCTTTTTCATCTTGAACTGTAAACTGTGACTTATTATCACAATTTTCTGCCATGTTGGACAGTAAACAACAAATTAGTCAAAAGAGGAAAATACGTGGCATATTAAAACTAATTATAACAATAAGAAATAAATAAGCTGCAGTTCTAGAGCCATATAATTTTAATTCTAATGTCCTAATGAGCAGTTAACTATAACTAGTTTGGTATTGCCATCTGTGTTACTAAAGATGCAAATCAAACGTATAATAAATATTTGAAAGGTGGAATTTTCTGCTAAATTATAGCCAGTAAACATATAATTTATTGCATAAACATTACGGTACATTATTTTAAAGACGAGCACCCAGCAGCAGACACGCATGCGTCCTGGCTCTGGGCAGGCAGTGGGATGTAGCGCCGCTGCTGTGGTTCAGTGCGCCCCGAGCATCCAGAGCGCACGGTTACAATGAGCTTCTCCATCGGTCCGACTGAGAGCCAGCGTCAGTACCGACCTCCGAGCAGCAGACACACCGCCACCGACACCAGCTCCGTCCGCCCGCAGCAGGATGCCCGGGGGAAAGAGAGGGCTTGTGGCACCGCAAAACACTTTTCTGGAGAACATCGTCCGGCGTTCAAGTGGTGAGTCCGCGCGTCGGAGCTTGTTTTGGATTTGGTTTTACCAGACCGCTTGGACTCGGGCTTTGCTGGTGTACTGTGTGTGTGTGTGTGTGTGTGTGCGTGTGCGTGTGTGTGTGCGTGTTTATATCAGTGCAACCAGGAAGGTTTGGATAAAGTCACTTTATACCTGCATTTATTTGGAGTTTACATCAAGCAGAGTTTAGCTGATGCCGGTCAAACCTAAGCTGCAAAGCAGAAATAAATAGCTAATTTTAGAAATGAGAAATTTTCCTATCATATCGAATATCGTTTGCGCCAAGCACCCTCAACAGTTATAGTTTACGCACCGCGTTTAACTTTTCACGATGAATTTGTGAGTTTATGCGAGACCAAAGAAGGAGTTAATTGTTGATTATAATTAAAAGTGTCTTGGTCATTATATTGCCATTTTGTTATAAAGTTTATTTGTAATAAACTCAAGCCATCTGACCACCGTCAACGTCTCCTCGTTATTATTATTATTATTATTATTATTATTATTATTATTATTATTATTATTATTATTATTGTATTATTTTAAGTGGGAAACAGATTAAAACGACTACACGAGAGGTTTTAAAATTTTAATGGATGCTCCGTCATTATGCAATACTGTAGAGCTGCGTTTGGTTTGTTAAAATGACAGGAACGATGTGCTGGGGGTAAATAATAAATAGCTGCTTCGTTTTTGTCCCTACATTACTTTGTTAAGTATTACTCAGCATTATTGTTGACTGTCTTTTCCACTTTTTGTATTCTTTGCTATTTTCCCCTCAATCTTTGCTGTAAACTGCGCCTACACTTGGCACCGGTCTGAAAAGCGTTCTCTCCTCTATTAGATTGATTGCTTTCCTTTATCTTCCCAGAAAAGTCTGCGGAGTAATTGGCCGGAATGAAAGCATTGTGGTTGTGGACTGAGGTGGCTCAGCCTGGGTTCCAGGGGGCGTTTCTGCCTCCTGTTGTTGAAGTTGAAGAAACATTTGCTGTAGTTTCTGTCGTTTTTCTTCTTTTTAAGAAGTCACACTAGAGACTGGCTGGGATGATACGAGTAGCAGAAGATGTCGATGTTGTGCTGACATTGTTCTTTGGCCTGTCAGCTGCTCCAGCCCTCAGGAATGGTGCTTCATAGGAATGACGAATGGAAAACAAAATCCATCATAAACTGTCTTAGTAAGGCACTGGACTGTCACAGACAGCTTCAGTACACCTCGGCACTGATTCTCTGACGTTCTAATGGAGGGCTGGAATAATTTTCTTCCAAAAGATATTCATTTGATATTTTAATGATGGTGGTGGTGAGTGCTGTCGCATCGGTCCAAAAGCTCCCATTGTTATTCAACTGAGTGGTGGTCTGGTGAAAGCCTGAGCACATGGCTTACATCATTTTCAGATTTGGTGTTCACTCATGCCCTATAAAAGTGAGCGTGGTCATCCATAACATTGACCACTCCACCAGTGTAGAAATGTTTGATCACAGGATAAAGGTTGCTGACCTGAAAACGCACCAATCACTCTTTCTTCTAGGGGGCAAGCGGAGCCAAACCACATCAGCAAAATACCAATGGCAATGGATCCCTCTACTATTGGGGTCAAAGGGTTCAGGTTTTTCCTTTAATTTGTCACCTGTCTGGTCTGTAGCTCACACCAGAGGAATGCATGATGTGTATTGGGTTTCACAGAGATGTAGAGAGCAATACAAGTGATCCAAGTATAAAGATGTAGTCCGAGTGTTCATCTCGGTCAACTCCGATATAATTTCTGCCTGTTTCACACACTGTCCTGGATACATTGGTCTCTCATTGGAAGAGATATACGCTTCCCCCAGATCAGAAGCAGGTTATCAATACAACAATCTCTGCCTCTTCTGCATCCAGTGACAAAAACAGAGCAATTACGAGCAATTACTTATTTATTATATGCAGAATGTACTTCAATCAATTATTCATTGATTATTAAGGAAGTCAAGTATTCTTAAGTCCCCAACAAAATGTTGCTCCAGGCAAACAGAAACCAACCACGAGTGGAGATGAAAGCATTAGTCAGCAGAAAATAAATGTAATCAGTTGAGTTATTTTTACATAAACTTTACAAATGTAAACTTAAATTTAAATGAGGACACCAACTGGAATGTGTTAACGTAGGCCTTCGCTGAATACTGGTGGGTATACAACCCCAACAGAATGCAATGATTTGCAAATCTCATAAACTCATATTCACAACATATTGAATGTTGGGTCATTTTGAATTTGGTGCCAGTAACACATCTCAAAAAGGTTGGGATAAGGTAATGTTTATCGCTGTTTAGCATCCCCCTATTCTTTTAATAATAGTGTATAGTGTAATAGTAATGGGAGCTGAGGAGATCAGCTGCTGGACCTTTGGGAGTCCAGAGGATGCCGTGTCCATGTTTTCCAAAAAGAATTTGTCTGATCACAGAACAGTTTTCCTACTTTGCCTCAGTCCATTTTAAATGAGCTTTGGCCCAGAGAAGATGATGACGTTCCTGGGTCATGTTCACATATGGCTTCTTCTTTGCATTACAGAGCTTTAATGTGCATTTGTGGATGGCAAGTTGTGCCACCTGATGGCCTGAAGATCACGGGTATCCGGTGCTGGTTTTTGGCCTTGTCCTTGCACATTGAGATTTCAGATTACAGATTTTCAGAATCTTTTGATGATATTATGTACTGTAGATAATGACATATTCAATGTCTGCAATTTTACCTTGAGGAACATGAGTCTGAAATTGTTCTATAGTTTGTAGACAGTTTTTTGCAGAACTTCTGCCCGTCTTTACCTCAGAGAAACTCTGCCTCTCTGAGATGCTCTTTTTATACCCAGTCATGTTACTGACCTGTTTCCAGTTAACATAATTAGTGGCCAGCTGTTCCTCCAGCTGTTTCTTTTACTTTTCCAGCCTTTTGTGGCCCCCATTCCAACTTTTTTGAGACATGTTGCTGCCATGAAATTCAAAATGAGCTCATGTTTTTGATGAAATATAAAAAATTCTCATTTTAAATGTGATTTGTTTTCTGTGTTCTATTGTGAATAAAATATGGGTTCATCTTCTACTGCTGGCTGCTCCCTTTAGAGGTCGCCACAGCGGCTCTCACCCTGCCCCTCGCATCCTCTGTCACACCACCCCTCTGCATGTCCTCCTTCTCTAAATCTGTAAATCTTCTCTGAGGTCTTCCTCTTTTCCTCCTGCCCAGCAGTTCCACATCCATCCAACTATGTTGCTTCGCTTGTTCAGTTCAGGGTCGTGGGGGGACTGGGGCCTATCCCAGCTGCCACAGAGTGAGAGGCAGGGTACACCCTGGACATATTCAACATCCCCTGTCCAATATATCCACTATCCCTCCTCTGCACATGTCTAAACCATCTCAGCCTTGCTTTTCTAACTTTGTCTCCAAATTGCTCAACCTCCACTCTTCACCCTCTCTATAGCTGCTCTCACTTCCACCTTACTAATCCTCTGCACTTCCTGATTCACTAAGTGTCCTCTTCTGGCTGTTCTCTTCTCTGTCTCATTTTCTTCATCCATGAGCTCCTCAAAATACTCGTTCAGTCTTCTCAGCACACTCGTTAGTATATTTCCATCTCTGTCCTTAATTATCTGAACCTGCTGCACATCCTTTCCAGCTTGATCGCTCTGCCTAGCCAATTGATACAAGTTTATCAGATCTGCAAATCATTGCGTTCTCTTTATTTATATTTTTCACAGCGTCCCAATATTTTTGCATTTGGGGTTGCATTTTCAGCTGATAGTCCAGCACTGCTAGGCAGTTCCTGACATTTTTTTTTTTAAAGATGGCTAGATTGTGTTGGTAGGATGAGGTCTTACACCACAACAAATTTGCAAACCTGCATTTCTTTCTATATAAATGTAAATGTATTCCTTCACTTGGCTTTTTCATTGGGTCTTTAAATTAGATTTAAAGGTCTCAGAAAATGAAATCAGAGCAGTTTACTTTGGAATAATCTATTAAAACTGGGCTTTAATAGAGTCCCACAATGGCTTTACAACTTTTCCTCAGGTGCCCCTTTTGGTATCTGCCTTCAGGCAGCCATACTGGTTGAACCTCAGTTCAGCTAACTACTTGGTTCTGATGAAAGAGGAGAGCAGGAAAAGGTCAAGATGATTCAAAGTTTTTTTTTTGTGTTGCATTAAGTCCTAGTCAGCACTTTAATTTCAAAGGCTGCAGTCATCAGGTTTCAAGCTTGAAACAAGAGGGTGATAAATTAAGTAACTGCTGTTCCCCTTTGTGCTGAAAACTCTGTTAAGTAACTGTTTGGAAAGAGACGCAGCGGGCAGATGAGGCTGATATTGTTCTGGGTAGTTCTGACCATCTCACACCTGATTTTGTCAGCACCATTAGCACACCATATTAGGCCCGTTTGAGATGGTGAAAAGTGCATAAGACCAGGTGAAACCTGTAATTTTCATTTGCATTCATAGTCTCAACAAGAAGTCTAAGATGTATTGGCATCCCATAAGTACTTTCAATTGTGCATTTGTTAGATTGTTAGCTCAGACATCTGAGACTCAGCATGTCAGACCTGCTTCAGAGTTAGCTGAAGATTTGAGTTAGAGTCAGAGTTAGCTGTTAGGTTTGAGGCTGAACCTTGCTTCTCTGCGCTGAGTATAAGTGAACTTGCACCAAAGTCCTTCTAGACGCAGGTCTCGCAACTTGGCAGCCATCTTGAAAGATAAATATATGGAAATGGAAATGAAAGCTGCATGTATATAATTATCAACCAAATCTGATAAAAACACTGAGAAAGTTTGATTTCCCCAGAAAGGTGTTGATTTCTGCACTCACCTTAGCTATTTTTTTTTTCTTTTTTAGGTTTGGTCATTCAAATCCAAAATAAGTGAATTCATCAAAACTATTTATAATAAATTATCTGTCCCAGAGCCAGTCCACAGTTTTTTTCCCCCATTAATCACACTGGTAATTTGTTCTTACTGTCTAAAAAGAGCCATACAGTTTTTCCTGACAATATACACAAGCATTTCCACTTTGAAGGACCAAAAATTCCTTGTTAGGAAGCAGGTGGGCCAGAGGTCATAACACCCCTGTCTGTTGCCTGGGACAGTTTGAATATCATTTGGTGCATCTTTTATATTTTGCTTTAATTTCTTGTTGTCTTTCATTTTTAGTAACAGTTTGGTTACATTTAAACAAAATTACCTGCTTAGCTTTAGGAGTTTTGCCTCATCTGTGTGCCAAAACCAACTCACATTCTACATGCAGTTATTCACACAGCCACTAGACATCCCCTAGCTTTAAAATGTAATTATAGTTTGTAACGCAGTAACACAAACAATCTACCCAATCAAGAATGGGGAGGAATGTTTCTGTTGTGGCCCAGTGATACAGAAATAATGTCCCTGCTGGACTCCAGATTTTCCAGCCTATACTGTATTTGAAATGATTGTTCCACTGAATCCAGAAAAAAAATGGTTACAGTTAAGTATATTTTATTAGTGCAGTAGGACAAAAATGTGTGAAGGGGGCCATAAAATCAGAGAAAAAATCATTTAAAAATCATTAAAAACCAGCCCCAGGTAATACTTTGACTGCCAGCCTGCTGCTATGAAGATAACTAATATTATAAAAGGTCACTCTTCCCCCTTTGAATGTACTTGCCATGTACAAATGCCATGTATATCTTTTTGCAGTATATATGTGGTCACATGATCATCGGAAGGCATTCAGCTAATAAGCGGAACATTTTTTTTTAATATACTTTATTAAAAATCAAATATCACCCAGTCAGTGCTGTCCACTGCTGTTATAATAGAGGTTTTCCCCTGACTACAGCAAGAACATTTTTATGATAGCTATTTTTTTTTATCATTAGATGGCTGACTGGTGAAATCAATCGAGTGTGCTGCTGCAGGGTTTTACTCATCAGTCTGTAAATGCCCGAAAGAGCTGCTGACACACCTTCAACAACTCATCCGCTTGTGTCTCACCACAGAAGCGTTATTGTCTCTTCAGAGCTTAAATGCTGTTTCGCAGAGTTTTCCTCTCTGTTATAAACACAGAGAGGTGGAAACACTGCACTGGTGTATAGATTTGGGGATGCACACAGTCTTATCTGATTGGCTGCTACAGTATCTTTTCATCCTAAAAGTCGGCCCTTCACCAGCCAACTAATTTTTGGAAGGGAGGAGGCTCTCTGACTGATTACCTGCCAGAGTTACCAGGCCAATATTTTTGGCAGGTGATGATGGGACATCAGTGGTTTTGCATGTTTTGGCTTGGTAATTACAAATTGCGTAATACTGCAATCTTACTTTTCAAACAACCAATCAGTTAGCCTCGTGTGTTTTACAAGATGGATTCGCAAAGAATTAACCTTAAAAGGAACATTTTAGATAATTAGTAACTATTACAGTGAACCTTTATTTACTTATATATTGTCATTCTAATCTGTAATCACCTGCTTTTTTATGGAAAGAGCCTTGAGAACGAAACAATTGTTACTATTTTCTTGTTTGTGCATTTTGTTGGTGATTCCAAGGACATGCAAACATCTGAGATCTGATGGTTTTTGCTGAAGTCTTGTGGGATTTCCTTATACAGCTGCTGACTGTCAGCTTGAGGATGTTTAGGTGTCTAAAACACACAACAGGAGAGTTTGGGAGATGTAATACTGCATGGCTTTACAATAAAAAAAATATAATTTACTTTAAAAGATCATTTTGGCTTATTATGAACTGGATGTTATTTTTTCATGTTTGTCTATCATTTATATGTTATAAAACTGTTCAGTAATCTCTGGGCATGAAGAGTAATCATGGCTGAAATCAGCTATGAAGTTTGGACCTTGATAATTTTTTTTCAAAACAGGACTAAAAATCGGCAACGTGCAACGCTCTAGACGGCTTTTACTTTGAAAAGATTCAACAGTAGTTCTATGAAGTTTTGGCTTACCCTACAGTGCTGCTGATCGGGTTGTGTTTAGTGGGTTGGATTGATGTGTAATTCATGAGGAATGATAACTGGTTGGGTTAAGTGCAAGGAGAGATTCAGAGGCACAATAGGGCCAGAGCCAGGAGGAAGTAACTTCTTCCCTTGGGCTATTTTAATTTCAAGTGAAGGAATAATCACGTGTTTTATTATTTTGCTTTATTCTTCCATATTTCTATATTTGTAGATGCTCCGGCAAAAGAGGGAAGCTGTACATTGTATAAAAATTCAAGATTCAAGAAAACAAACAAACAAACAAACAAACAAACAAACAAACAAACAAACAAACAAACAAACAAACAAACAAACAAACAAACAAAGATCTAACACAATGGAGACTCGCTGACAGCATTCCTGGATGATAGCACATGAGATTTGTACAGCTAATTGTTAAACAGTCAAAACCTCCTGCATCGTTCTCCCTGGTGACCAAGCTATCACCATGCAGAATATATCAAATGAATTATTAATGGCTGTGTGGTTATAAAGGGAAAGGAGAAAGGGCAAGAAGCTGCTGGTGGTATTTTTCCTCTGGTGCAGTCTCATCTATGCTACACTGTAGCTGTTGGTGGACTCGTTCAGGTTGAACAATGGGATTGGGGATGTTTATGATTTTCTCACTCATTCTTATAGATTGGATGTCTGAGGGAGATTGTGATCATTCTTGTTTATAAGGTTATGTCCACTCTTCAGTCCTTTAAAAATGAGCTCCTCAGACTCATTCTCTTGCATTTGTTTATCTTCATTTTGTTCTAATACGTACAATTGACCTAAAAAAAAAAATCAGGTTCAGGTTCTTTTTTACCCAAAAGTTTGTAACAAATATTCATGATACATCTTTAACTTAGGGCTGCAACGATTCATCGACGTAATCGATGACGTCGACTACAAAAATTTGTCGACGTAAAATTTCAGCGTCG
>JAVDPK010002808.1:342563-354997 GCA_034780415.1 Cichlasoma orientale
CACACACACACACACACACACACACACACACACACACACACACACACACACACACACACACACACACGCACGTGCATCCTACTCTTACATCATATGAAGAATATTTCTGCAGTGACTGTTTTAAATTGCGTATAAGGTCTAAGTTCTTCTCCAAGGTCAATTGAAAAACTTACCCAACTCCACCTATAAGAACAACAGTATTCCCTCAACCCAATTTGACCCATCGCCCCTTCAAGGTCATCATCTCATGCACCTCTGGACTGCTTCTGTTCTGTTACCTATACTGAGTGCAAATAGGTCAGCATAGGTCAGACTCATTCGGTTTTTGTGTCATTGATCATCGCTGGTTGTACGACCCAGAGATGCACAAGTGCGAGGGACAGAGCGGGACTTCACGGAGTGATTTAAAAATAGCAGCTGTGCTTGAGGCATTGCAACTGGCTGAGAAGACTGCCTTCAAGGGGACGTGTGAATGAGCTTGCTTGGTGACTTTGAGGTTAAAAAAGCTTTTTTTTTTTTTTTTAAACCCAAATTGTATTTCTACTAAGTGTACACAAGGTTTCACTAAATACAACTGGCTTTTTTCTGGCTCATCACCCAGATGGGTGATTTGCTAACTACCCATTATAGCAGCTAGCTGGCTAAGCCTAGCTTGATAAGAAGTTTGTATTACTGTAAAATTCAGTGCGTTTTCTGTTTCACTTCTTACTTTTAAGTAGCATCAAATCTTCTAATAATTGTTACTTTTAAGCATCAGTTTAGTTCTTCAACTTGTGTTGGAAAATCATCCCTAATTCTTCATTCTGTGAACAAGAAAGCACTCCCACAGGTAACTGTAGCTACCCTGTCACCTGGGAGGGAGTGCGCTATATAAACACACACGCGTGCCCGTACACACACTCAAAACTTGCCACTCTTTGAAATATTTCTGCACTAAAAAAACCTTCATATAAAAGATTAAGAGCCACCTTCAAACCATATTCTCAAAGCACACTGAAAGAAACCATTAACATTTTTATACAGACAGAAACATGCAAATACACCCACAGGCAGGCAGGCAAGCACAGTTATACTTTCCTGCACCCTTAGTACGTCCATCCGGCTCCCCGTCTCTCCCTCTTCCAACACAAACGCACACACACACACCAACTTCCCCTTAGCTGCTGTTGTGGGACACAGCAAGCGGTGCACTTCCTGCTGCTCCTCTAAACTGTGGGTGCCATTAATATTTCAAGTTGGGTGGAGAGACAGAAGTAGGGTGGTGCGAGCACTCTCAATGATTGTGACTGCTGGTAGAAATTTAGAAAGTGGATTGCAGGGTGGGGAGAAGATGGCTCATTTTGCCAGAGTTCAACCACCTGTTTTATTCATGAATGTTTGAAAGAGGTGTATTGCCTTTAATCAGGGTTTGTTTGACTTTAGTGCATGAGGCAAGAAGTCGTGACGGTTTTGGTGAAGGTGTTCCTGCTTGGGTGGCCTATAGGTGAAATAGAGGTGAAATGAGAAAGGTGGAGAAAATGAGCTGCAAACAGAGGGAGGTGGAGAAGGAACAAAGGAAGGAAAGTAGCAACTGCAGAAGGACAGAAGGGTGTGAGAGCAGTAATGTTGGGAGAGATGTAGGAAAGAAGAATTGGAAAAGGAAATAAGTTAGAATTAAGTAGTAAGAAGCTAATGCACTCTCTCACCCATTTTCCTGGCCTGGTGCTGGATGGCACAGGGTTGCATAAGGTCTTGAGGGTGCTCAGTAGATACTGCAGGTGATCCATCTGCTCTGCAGCCTGAAAGGCACAGCTGGCTTCTGTCGAGGATGCTGCTGAGTGTCACACATGTAAGCAGGGTTTTTTTTCTCTCTTCACACAATGCCTCTGTGGGCTAATAGGCAGCCTAATTTCTGAGCTGTGCTGCTGCTCTTGACCTATATGATTGACAGCTGTGATGAAGAGATTTAGAAGTGATGCAGCTCTGATGTTACGAAGCTCGCTGTTGGGCCTCAGCTCTGCCAAACCACCTTGTTATTTAACAGCAAACTGAATCCCACTGTGAGGCGAGTTTGGGGTAACTGAGGCCACGCTCTCCTGACTGTTTTGTTGATTCTTGATGGTGTTGATGCACTTGTTAGGTTTATTATTTGTAGTCATAGCACAGCGGATTTCTAGAGATGTATTACTACTAAATGCATATATTTAGGAGGCTTTTTTTCACCGAATACAAAGACCTTTTAATGCACCATGTTTGCGGTGGTAGAATATATTACAGCTCTGTAGCAGATTCAAGTAGAATATTATGCTGTATAAATAATGAGTTGAATGGTTAATGTGTGATCTCCATGTGGCCCGCAGAGGAAATCAGGTGGATTTAATGGAGTCTGTTCTGCAGAGGTGGCTGAGCTTGGCAAGGGTGATCATCTCCACACTAGGAAATAAACTGTGTGCGCGTGTGTGTTTTAATTCATCTGCTCGCTTTCTCTCATCTGATTTTATTCCCTTCTTACTAATTTCAGTCCCCTTCTGTGTTTTTTTTTTCTCATTTCAAGCCAAAATGTATTCATAATACAATTCTGTCACCAACAGCTTTACACAGCAACAGACGTGATGAATGCAGAATAAAACTGAGAGCAAAAACTCTTCACAACATGCAGCAGCATGGGCTGATGATCACTAGACTAAAAAAAAAAAAAACAAGTGCAGTTTTTGTTGAGCTTTCTTTCATCTATTTCGCTAATTTAATCATTTTCTCTCTGTGCTGTGTTCCCTTTTCAAAACTCAGTGCATTGAGCTGGTGAAAAACAGAAATGTGCGCCTGTCTTTCCCGGACTACTGTTGCACACGTTGCTGACAATTAAGAAATTCACTCGACAGGATTTCTTTTTTCTTATAATGAATCAATAAATCAGACTCAAACTGGAGAAAGAACCATCAGAATTTCAACTTGTTCCCTAATTGGCTAATGAGGGGAACATGGGCTTTCAGGGAGGGATTTCTTAAACAGACAGGTGATAAAAATGACTGGTTTCTGACAGAGGATCAACTAAGAGGCCAAGCCCAGAATATAATATAGCATGCATTCCCAGAACAAAACGAAATAGCTGGAAATGAGCACATCAGCCCCCCCCTCCTTAAAAGAATTAAAATGCATAAAGAAAAGCTGCAGTTAAATATTTACAAATTTTACAAGACAGAAAAAGATGCCCAGGAGCTGGAAAATCACTTATTAATTGACGTTATTAGTAAAATGTACACTTAAATATTGCAAATCCACAGATGAATAAGGCATCAACTTAATTTCCCCCCTGCAGCCATATTGTACATTTAATGTTGTATTTTGTATTGAATTAAGGGTGCTTTTGATGAAGAGCAGGAAGTCTAACAGTGAACTGTTGTTTCCATCTCCAAAACCATCTCCAGGTTTTGCAGCTAAACTCTGACATCCTTCCGCAGTACAAGCAGGAAGCCCCCAAGACACCCCCTCACATAATACTTCACTACTGCACCTTCAAGACCACTTGGGACTGGGTCATCCTCATCCTCACCTTCTACACGGCCATCATGGTGCCCTACAATGTCTCTTTTAAGACCAAGCAGAACAACATTGTTTGGCTGGTGCTAGACAGCGTAGTAGACGTCATCTTCCTGGTGGATATCGTTCTCAACTTCCACACCACCTTTGTGGGGCCCGGTGGAGAGGTGATCTCCGACCCCAAACTCATTCGCATGAACTATCTGAAGACTTGGTTCGTCATCGACCTGCTGTCGTGCCTGCCCTATGATATCATCAATGCCTTTGAGAACGTGGACGAGGTAAGGTTGGGGATTTCTATGGCTATTACACTTGTCAGGGGTGTGAGTACCTCGAATTCTCACAAATCTCAGATCACACAAACTGAAAAAACACTCAGTGAAAAACGCTGAGTGCAGCAATCTCAAATCAGCTCCAAAGACCAGCAACAACATAAAAACCACCAGCCTAATATTGTGTCAGTCCCCCTTGTGCTGCCAAAACAGCTCTGATCCATCAAGGCATGTATTCCATTAGACCTCTTATGGTGTCCTGTGGTATTAATTACCAAGAAGAAGTTAGAAGCATGTTCTTTAAGACCTGGAAGTTGTAAGGTTGAGCCTCCATGCACAGACTTGTTTTTGGCTCCTCAGACTGGTGCGCAATCACGTTGAGATGCGGAGAGTTTGGAGGCCAAAGCACTCGAACTTCAATCTATTCCTGAATGCATTTCTAAGTGTGGTTCGGTGCATTGTTCTGCTGAATGAGGGTAAAGAGAATACCGTTCCCTTGACGAGGTGTACGTGTGCTCCAGCATCGCTTTGATAGTTGGTACATGTCAGTGTAACATTCACATAAATGCCAGGATCAAAAATGTCCCTCTTGTCAGAGGTGCTCGGGTCCTTTTGCTCATTTTTCCTTCTTCCTGCTCAACACATCCACTTCAAAAACTAATAGTTCAGTTTCTTCCTAATATATTCCACCCTTTCACAGGTGCCATGGTAACAAGATGATTTAGATCATTCACTTTTTTACCTGTCAGTGATTTTAATGTTGTGGCTGACTAGTGTACCTCCCATGTAACCATTTGGACTCATGTGGCTCGGTGCATTGTTCTGCTGAATGAGGGTATTTTTGGTTTTAACATCACATTTAGGATTCTTTCGTTTCAGCGGATAAAAATTGTAACTGCAAAGATACAGCGAATTAACAAAAACATAATGAGTAGTTGGTGTGAGCGCCTGCTGTAGGTGAACATTTTCACAGTGTCACAGTAAGACTTTGCCGCAGTTCTTCTAGGATTGTCTCGCAGTCCTCTGTCTCTTTATGTACTCCTTAGACTGAATCTGTGATCTTGAGACGAGGGCTCTGCACGAGCCGGGACTTGTCCTTTTTGTGGCTGAAGATATTTATACTCTTTATGACTGAAGCGATTGATAAAAATTACTCTATTTCTAAACAATTAAAGGGACTAATATGTTTCATTGCACTGTACTTGTAACTTTCCTGCCATTAAATATGAGATGAGTTTGATAGTCGCTGATATTTGCAGTGAGATGTTGGGAATGTAGTGCAGGAATGCCGACTTTTACTTTGGAGCAGAAATTAAACTGATGAGGAATATTGTCCATGAGTATCGATTATTTTCAGATGAAAACACATGATTGTTTTTTGATGCTCAAATACACCACATAGGCTTTAGTGACTCTGCAATTCATTTACATCTAAATTAAATCAATGTCATTACGCAGCAAAAATCAGGCTTCCTGTTATACTTCGAGTTCCAAGATTACTGTAAGTTGTCTCGAGATGATGAATCATCAAGCCATTACTGTATGTCAGCCTTTTCCCACAGTTTGCTGATTGGCTGACTTTAAAACTCCAGGGCACAGATGAGTCACAGTGAATGTTTGTGACCCCATTTACACCCGATAGGAACATGCGGTCTGTATCTGGATGGCTTATCAGGATAAGGAAAAACACATTTAATACAGGTGTAAATGTAAATGCAAAATGTGATTAGATTGGCCAGACCGGTTCTGGAGATGGTCTGGCTCGAGCTGTGATTGGATCTCAGCCAAGTGTAATTGACCAGTCCAGTGTGACCACTATTTTAAGAAATAATGGCATCAGCTGAACATATCGCAAAGCCAAGAATGATCATTAATACCAAATGTAAGTGCAGACTATGTGTTGATATCAGCGGTTCACGGGGTCGCTGAGACAAGTACGAAGCAAAATCCGAGCTCACAAAAATGAAGCTTCCTGAGACGCTGCTAGGTTATAGTTTGGAAGAAAAAAGTACAGATATTTAATCTGTATTTTTGGTTAAAAGGACAGGCAGAGGAAGAAAGATTTTGGACACTGTGGATCCGTTGTCCCTCTCCCCTGAACAAAGGGAGTGTCTGGCTTAGGGGATAATGATGGATCACGAGCTGTTTGGATTTTAAAAAAGTCCTCCATCAGATTGTGACAGTGGTGGAGAACTCTCAGGTCCCGGCGTTTCCTCACACGTTGGCTTGAGAAAATACTGTTGTTCTGATGTTTGCCTGCAAATGAGTTTGATTTCTGATTAAGGTTCCTTAATGAGATCAAGCTTATTCGGAGTATTTTTCACGGCCACTTACCCCCATCAGATATTGTGGAGTTATATCAATATGGCCTCAAGTCCATTAGAGGTGATTTTCCACTTGATTTCCCGCTAGTTAATTATATTTCAGCCTGAGTGGAAGAAGTAATCAATTGAATGTAGACTGAAAAGAACAAATAATATCTACTGAAGTTCGACCCATGCGATTCTTAGTTTTTACATGTTTCAACATTTAATTATTTTATCTTTGAGTTTTGTTTTTGTTGTGACGCTTTTCAGCTTGTGAACAAACACAGCGGGTCTGTGGTTCTGGATTTAGCTCGTACACGTGCGTACATGTGTGTCTGCCAAGCTGGGCTTGAATCACATGAGTGCTTGGATGCCAGGAATAATAATAATACCAGCATTTAAACTACAAGCAGCTGAATTTTAATCATCTATTAATTTTTCATTTCACACCTCTCTTGGCATTTTGTTCTTGTAAACATTTGGACCAACACAACATACTGCAATGCTCACAGATTCTAGTTCTAGCTCTCAAAGTCACAACAACATTACCGTTGGATGGTTTCTTACTTAAATGCACATCTACCTGACCGTGATGTAACACCTTTGTCTTATATTGTGCTGTTTATTATTGTATTGTTATTTATTTATTTTTTTTAGACCTCTGTTTTGAAGGGAAAATGTGATTTTTACTAAACAGTAAGTCATAAATCACTTAAACAGTTTAAAGTCATTAATCAAGGAAAATGGCATTCTGTACACTGAAAATCTGCATATTTCTGCAGTTTCTTGGATAAATAATGACCCTTAATTATTGTGACACTAGACTTATTATGCACAACAAATATACAGTCCTAAAAATTAAGCACAGCAGTGCTTTAAGCTAAATGACGATGTCAGGATCCAATGGATGTATTGATGGTGATCTGGGGTTGACTATCTAGCCCAAGACATGTGGACTAGATGATCTAGGGACTGGACCTTTGACCTTTCAATTTGTGGACAACCTCCTCTATTTCCTGAGCCACAGCCATATGACGCAAGCATTTACCTTCATTCTCACACACTCATGTAAAATCCCGCGATGGCTCAAAGTCCGTACTGAATGCAAAAGCGGTTAGTATATATGGTGTTCATTTTAACCCCCCCCCCCCCTAATGTGATGTTATGTTCTCCATTAGCGTTTGTTTCAAGTGTCATGTTCAATGTACATCACTCATACAAAACTTAATTTATATCCGTGATGGACTTTTGTTTGAGTCACCACTAAATACAGAAAATAAGTATTTGAAGCATTTGGCAATACATAAACAAGTTTCCATATCATTTGTAGAGTTCTAATTCCACAGGTTGGCACTGTTGCACGGTGTCCCCCTCAGTGCCGACAGGTGCTTATGGCCACACTGCTAGCTAGCTGTGATGATAGCGATCCGTTCCGGTAGCTAACAGCCTGGCGTGACGGTACCTCAGCAGCGCTGGCCTGCTAGCTTGAACCCTGATTTGTCGATGTCTTTTGTCCTGTCTCTCTCCCCTCAGCCCCAACCGGTCATGCCAGATGACGGCCGCTCCCTGAACCTGGTTCCGCTGGAGGTTTCTTCCTGTTAAAAGGGAGTTTTTTCTTCCTTCTTTTAAATTTACATTTATAAAATTTGCTTTATGAATGCCGATACCAATATATTGGGAAATAGCTAATAGTAGCTGGTATATTGGCAGGGCCAATAGATTGGTTGGATCACTCAGATATTTTTTATTTTACTCTTAGTAAGTCTATTCCTTATAGGAAACAAACAAACAAAAACAATCAAATGTATTGATTTATTTTTTATAGTTTCTGTTTATATTCAAGGTCAGTGTTTGAAGTACTAAGTTATCATATCAATAGCCTGGTAACAATGAACAAGTATAATGTTACATGTGGGTAGGTCATGATGGATGTTTAAGGTATAACTGAGTGCCAGGTTTTCACACTTTTTTTTAATTGTAGCTGAAACATGGCGTGAGTGGCTGAATTACTGGTAATTAATTCAAGGCCCAGTGTCAGAGCCAGCCTCAAACCTCTCCTCAGCATGTTTGTCTGGTTGTTTGCATTAGCTGGCCAACTGTGTCCACTGTCAGAATGAATAGTGTGTTGTATTGTGGATCATTCATTAAGTGTCTGGTGCAGCGCTGCGTGTTAGTTCAGGTGTCTCTCGTCCTCCAGACTCTCACTGCTGGTCGCTGATGGATTTGATGAGGTCCCTGCTGGGTGGAGTTTTGTGTTGCTGTCTTTTAAACAGTAGACAGCAGTGAACTGGGAGGAGGGGGCGCGCAGGCAGTCAGGCAGGCAGAGAAGAAATCAATGGCACGTAAATTTCCAGCCACCGGAGAGGACCCAGCCAAAGTCTCTCTACCCCTCTTTGCCTAATTGGCGTTTTTGTTGCGGCTTTCCTGTATTAGTAGGCTGGAAGAATGGATGGATGCTGACTGAGGACAGCGTGTGGGCGGCTTAGGGTGCAATGTGAAAGGAAAAAAGCAGAGATTATTATAGCCTCATTTCAGGCTGAATCCCCCTGTTGATGCATGCTATGGCTGAAACAGGCGGGAAGTATTTTTAGTTATAATTTAACTCAGGTTTCAAATGCTGTCGAGCAATGCCAAGCTGATGAAATGTAGGTGCTGCCAACACATGCTTACACACAAACACACATATATATATATTCCTTGGTTATGACTTTTAAGGCTCTTGTGAGAGCCTTAAAAGTCATAACCAGTCATAACCTAACTGTATAAACTATATAAATGAGTTTGGAGAACTTTTATGACCAACAGTCCCAAACCCAAAGAGAATCGGTGTGCAGTGATACAACACAGAGACAACTTGTGAAAATCTTTACTTCTTTGAGTGTATTTGTAAGAGGCAGTGATTATTGAAATGAAAAATAAAAATAAAAGTAATTGTATCTACCTACTTTACATGATTATTTCAGCACATTGTGAGCAAGTATTTATTTCTGAACAATTGCGACACATTTGTGTAGTTCTTCTATGCACATAGATGAAGTGTTTTGGTCATAAAGCTAGAGTAGCTGTTTTTTAAGGGTTATTTAAGGTTTTTTTTAATCATCAGATAAAAACAAGGTTTTTTTTGTAGGAATGCAATTGCTTTACATTTTTGCTTGTTTGTGCATACTCGTCACATTCACCCAGAGCTCAATGCCTGTAAAAGGCTTGAACCACCCCTCACTTCTTTATGTTTTGCTTTGAAAATGGGAAATAGGTGCATGTACAACATGTACAAACACACATGAATACAAGGCAAAAAGAGTTTGTACAATTCTAATGAGTTTGAAAATCAATATTTGGTATGACCACCTCGGGAATAGTCCTTTAGGTACTTTTCTGTTTTCCTAATTCCATCAATTTTGGCAAACCCCCAGCACCAGTGGCTAAAATGCCATTACAGAGCCTCCGGTGCTGCCACCGCACATACATGTATTTTACGGACGGCTCTCCTGACCTCCTCTGTACATACTGAGGATAGTTTGAACCAAAAATTTCAAATTTGGATTCATCACTTCATAAGACCTGTGTTGAGCGCAGTTCTTATTTCTTATTTGGCACACCTCCGCCTTTTGTCCCTGTTTCCCTTCCTTAAGAATGGCTTCTCGACAGCCACCCTTCCACTGAGACCATTTCTGATGAGGCTTCAGTGAACAGTAGATGGATCAGCTGAAGGGTCAGATGCATCTCTCAGGTCCTGTGTCAGGTCTTTGCTGGATTTCTTAAGAACATGACTTTCAGATGCTGTTCATCTGCTGTTTTTTAGGCCTGAGTCTTTTTCATTTCTCTTCCACTTGTTCAGTTTCCACATATTTTTTAAGAACATACTGCCCGTCATGCTGTGATGTAACTTTGGGAATTACCTTGTTGGTGCAAAAATACTATTTTATGCCCATCAAATTGTGCTTTCTCTGGCATACAGATTAAATGACTTTGTGACCGTCTGTCAGTAACAAAATTGCTAAGTTTTCTGTTATGTATTAACACCTGGTTGATCCCTTGTGTTTGCTGCCTTTTTATGCTTATTCCTCTGAAAATGGTCAGGTACAAGGACTGGACTGAAAATGAGTGAAAAAACAGCCAAAGACCAAAGAAAAAATTTTGAAAGACCTTCAGAAGGCTGGAGAACTGTTGTTCAAGAGCACTTTAAGAAGTTACAAGATAGTCTGGCCCGCTGGGAGCAAAAGCAAGACTTTTGCACAGTACTGTATACAGTATGCGCATTAACAAAGAGACAAAGGGAAATAATTGAGAGCTAAATTTTAGAGGAACCTTAAAGAGTCCAGACCACTATTTCTGACTGTATGAGGTTCCATTTGTGCCAGAACTATATCTGAACATCTTTTCAACTCTCGTTGTTCACTCAGTTTTGACCAGCGGACCATCACTGTTGACTGCTGTCACAACTTGTACTTCTGTCGTCTGGTTTTGCTTCTTCTAATTTCATTTTTCTCCTGGAAATATTGTCCTTGTGTTGTTTGATGATGTTGTGTAAAGTTGCCCTGATGTCTCGTACTCCTTGTTTACAGTACTGTAAACAATTATTAAAAAATAGTTGGAATTTCAGTAGCCAGAAGTACTCTGAACACAAACGAGCTCTGCTAAAGGGAAGTTCAACCAATGCCCTGCAAATTCCACTATGCTCAGCTGTCTGCAGAACGTTGTCAAACAACCCATCAGGATGACACGCACAACAATAAACAGCACGTCAAGAACTCTTAGCAGAGTCAGGCAACGCAGTTTAAAGTTGAAAAGACACAGAAAAATGTTTTGTCACATGTTCATTTGATTTAAATGTGCACATGAATACAACTTAGACAGAAATGGAACTTTGTAGCAGGATCCGTGCTGGGCGTCAGTGTTTGGCCATAGTTTGTTTTTCACTGGTCTGACAGCCGGTGGTGTTCTTCCTGGTAGAATCCAATGCTGCTGCTTCCACAGATCTGTGCAGTTAAGTCAGGGAATAAAATGTTTTCTTCACGGATCGTGAATGCGTTAGAAAGGACAAGAACAAAACCCTGGAGTTGTACAAAACTTTTTATTTTTTCTGTTTGTTCTAGTTGACATTTTGGAGATACAAGGTTGTGGATATCTCAAGAATAGCAACACCCACACATAGACAAGATGCATGGAGGTCAGCAGTAACATGAACAGAGCAAGTGAAGTAGTCAGGCTATGACTGTAAAACCGCAGCAGCAGAAAAAATGATGTAACACTTAGGGGGAGTCGTGCTGACTCTCCCTCAGGTTTCAGGAGAGTTGGTGTCGTATGATGGTGTGTGCGTATGTGTTGAGGTGGGTGTTGGATGTGCAAGTGTGGGAGTCAGGCACTGAGGAAGCCCCCACGGGCCCGAAGCCACCTTCTGTCACAGAGGAGCCCGGCAGGCCGACGGGGAGCTCACAGTGTGCATCTGCAGGCGCCGCGGCCGCTCAAAAAGGTCTAATCCACTCTGACCTTTCTGCGTGCCGTGCATGTTGCCACAGCCACGGCTGGTCAGGCCGACAAAGCCGGGAGGAAGCTGTGTGCCATGCAGCTGGGGGTGGGATATTAACACTGCATTTTAACCCAGAGAGCGGGAAGCAGAAAGAAGATAACAGAAAGTTGGAAATGAATGTGCCTGCTGCAGTAAAGGAGTTATTAGTAAAAGAACTGTAAGGAAGCAGCAGAGAAATGATCGATGATTAGATGTTGGAGATTTTGTGAATGAGTGCCATGTCTGTGGGTTAACACAGTAGGAAGCTTGCTCTTTATTCTGGTGAATCAGTGGTGTTTGAAACTGTTTACACTTTTATCTGTGCCTAAATGTCAAAGTTTCTCCTGCTGAAACGACACGTGATGTGTTGTTTTTTTTTTAAGCGTGTTTCTGCAACACTGCAAGCCATGGCCAGAGGGTGAGTTGCGTGTGTTATGAACAACTTGAGGGAGTTGGATGAACTAATTTGATTTTGATGCTCAAAGCTTAAGGTCACTGTGACCTCACAAATTCCATTTCTTATCCATAACTCAGAAATTCATACGCTAATTGTAAATTTTACATCTAATAGATTATAGTTTTAAGGTGACAATAGATATTCAAAAAGTCGAGCACTCAAAGTACTCTATACAACACGAGGAATATACCATACCTAAATTTCAGTGGATCTACAGCATGTAAGGAAGTATCTGTAGTTTCTTACCTTAAACTGTCCTGCTGTACATTATTTCTTTAGCAAACTGGATTACTAAGGGTCTGCCATATAGACCAGGGGTGTCAAACATAAGGCCCGGGGGCCAGACTCGGCCCAGCAAAGACTCTAATCCGGCC
>JAVDPK010002808.1:355097-377372 GCA_034780415.1 Cichlasoma orientale
AACCTAACCCCAGTAAGCGCATGTTTTTGGACTGTGGGAGGAAACCGGAGTGCCCGGAGGAAACCCACGCAGACACGAGGAGAACATGCAAACTCCACACAGAGAGAGGCTCGGGCCAAGGTGGAATCGAACCCAGGCCTTCCAGATGGTATTCTAACTGTGAGGCAACAGTGCTAACCACCGCTAATATGGAATTGCATATTTGTGATGTTGATCATATTATATTAATTATTATATTACTGTGATACTTTAAAAATAAACATACATGAATATTTAAGCCATTGGTGCCACAAATATAAAATAAACAGAAGACAAAAACTATCTTTATTTTCAACACTTTCTCCAAGCAGTAACAACATGCATCTTGCCACTCATGTGCCAACAGGAAACCCACAGAAATAAAAAGACCCCACATGCAGGCTGACTGATGTCATAGATCAGTGGCCTGTTGAAGGTGTTGCCACATGGCTTTTTCACACTTGCAATATGTTAGCTGGAAAGCACATCTTATGGTGGAAAGAACGGGTGTGCGAGGCTCATATGAAACCACAGGCCGTGCCGTGTACTGTTATGTTGCATAACTTAAAAAATCAAACGTTCAAATGTTAAGAAACCAAAATAATTGTGCTAGTTGTTTTTTGGTCCGCTCATTTGGAAAACCCATTCTCTTTTCATAAATCTTATCTTAACAATGCAATTTAATTTTCAAAAGATGATAATAAGAACACTAATATAATGAATGTGACTCACAAAGCACTTTTTTGCTACAGGTTTTGGAAGAGCACCTTGTGAGCATATAAAAAAAACCCTGAAAAATACACATTTGTTTATGCGCAGTCACAGTAGAAACACAACAGATAAGACCACAGAAGAAAATCTCATTCACACATTTCCTTTTGTGTGGGTCATAAATGCAGGGAAAACTGTTGGCAGTCTTTTAAAGATTATTATCACACATAAGTTGGTTGCATATTTTTATCATAATTTTTTGGGCAATTATTATTATTTACCTCTTTTAAGTTCAAAAAAATGTTTTTAGTTTGAACATGAATATGAAAATCATATTCTCAGTGATGTTGGTTCATTTTAAAGGAAGCTTCACAGCATCCAAGTAAATTATATGAAGATGAAGACTGACTTTTGTCATCTTGAAGCCACCATTTGATCTGAAAATAAGTCACACTAGAAAAGCATTAGTCTGTGGTGACTGTCAAACATATACTACACAATAAATAGTTCTACTGCAAATCAAATTTGTACTGTTAAAATCTGCTTTGAGAACAATCCAAGGTTTGCCAGTTAACACCGGGATCTGCCGCTGGTCTAACAGAAGTTTTGGCCTTTGGCTTAAACGGAGCCCAGGACAAAATATGTTATTATTCAGTTATAACAAAAAGCCCTGGGCAAGTATTAATTCTCATGTCTCTTTTAGAAATTGGTGTGCAGTGACTGTACACACCACCAACAAACACATTTCCTCACCTGCTCATTCCATTTTTCCCCCCACTGGTTTCATAGGTTCTTCATTCAGAAAATGTTTTGAAAATTAACCAATTGTTAGACCCTTAACAATTAACTAGTTGTCATACCCTTACTGGTATTGCCATCCATCCATCCATTTCATTCCACTTATCCTTTTCAGGGTTGCGGGGGGTGGGGGGTGGGGGGGCTGGAGTCTATCCCAGCTGTCATAGGGCGAGAGGCAGGGTACACCTTGGACAGGTCGGCAACTTGTCGCAGGGCTATTACTATACTATATACTATAGTATATAATATTATTACTGGTATTGTAATATTATTTATATCCTTCTCTGTGCCTCTTATGGGAAACACTAAGCTGCACTTGCTGTATACTGAAATAAATATTCGCTCTCTCTTTGTGAGTCTGTTTGTGTTACAGGAGTTGTTTCCTGGCGTCCATGGTGACAGCACAGTCACTTAGCACATTGTGCACCACAACCAAAATATAAACCACAAAAAAACAACTAACCAATCAACTACATTTCCTGGAAAAGTGTGCATACATCATGCGTGTGTGCCTCATACACTGTCTTTCAACTTCCCGTGGTCTTCACAAATGGATGGACTGCATATTATTCGTCTTGTTCTCTTAGGTAATTTTGCCATTTAAGTTAAAGTCCTTTCATTTGGAACATTTTTTTTTATCCGTACAGTTTCAGTTTTTTTGTCACACACGCTTATAATTGTACTTTTATTCCAGGAGTTTTTTCCTGCTGTCAAAGTGTGATTTCCGAATCCGTGTTGGAAGTGACAGCCCAACCTGGAGACAACGTCACTCTGTACTGTGACTGCAAATTAACCATCGGAGTATACATAATATGGTACAGGAACTGTTCTCACGAGAACACTCTTGTTTTAAGACACAAATCTGTGTCATCTGATGCCATCAAACCCTTTTCTCATTTTCACTTTGTGAGGAATGATTCCTCTAATTCCCGAGACCTCATGATTTTAAATGCCACTGATTCCGATGAAGGCCTCTACTACTGCGGAACAGAAGAACAGCATGAGGGGGCTAAAGACGTCATCCCTGGTGCATATATTTACACATATGGCAATTCCAAAACGAGGATTAAATTAGGTAAGTTTTGTGATCAGGCTTCTCCTTTAAGTAAATGCAGTGAATGTATTCATTTAACTGATCCAAGTATTAAGATTAGATTGGAAAATGTTTGCTTTTGAGAAGAAAGTGACTCCAGTCATTTATTGAAAATATTCCAGATTTAGCCCATTACCTAATGACCATGTTTCAGCATGCATACTGACTTTTTTTTCCCTATATCACATTAAAATGGGTCCGAGGTGATGATGTGTATGTTTTACTCACTATAGGAAAACCATCCATCTCACAAGAACAAATAATTGTCAGTGTAACCCGTGTGTCGTGGATGGTGGTGTTTACTCCAGCCGTTACCATTCTCTCCTCCCTCGTCTCCTTTATTCTGGTGTATCACTTCTGTCAGAAAACAGGTATCTATCATTATTTCACAGTCTTGTACATGGTAGTTTTGTTTTTGTCTGGAATGTTTTATTGTGTTACTTGTAATTTTTCTTTGCAATGTGTTTCTTTGCAGACTCACAATCCCAAAAGATAAATGTTTTGCAAGCATTCAGATATTGTACTACTGTTACGTTCATTTGTGCAGATAAAGAATCTCAAGATCGTCAGAAAAGATTGAGTATCAAAAGACGATGGAAGTACAGTACGGTAACCGACATTTCTTCTTAATCTTGATTTGCACATTCTTTGTCCTGTTTGTACTTCATTAATATGCTGCATTCACAGTTTGTCCATTTTAATAACAGTGTTGAATGAAAAACTAATATTTTTCAAATTGTTAAATTGCCTTTCAGGATGAAGACTTGTGTTTAACACGAGTTGTGTTCCTGCCTCAAGATGGACAAACACAACACTCAGAAGGCAAACATATAACTACCCCTGTCCTTAACCTAGAATCATGAGGCTTATAATCAAATATGTTTGTTTGTTTGTTTGTTTTTTCAACTTATTAAAGATTATTTTGGTGACTTTTTTTATTGTTCCAGCTATAGTATATGTTATAGGCTACTTCTTGTTTCACAAACCAGGCCGCACAGCTATGACAAAAAAAAAAAGGTCATCACAAGCTTAATTTTAAAAATAAATATTTATAAATACGCCTCGGCCGCCCGTGACCCTTTTGCTGGTTCACCACTGTTCCTTCTCTGGACACTTTTAATAGATACTGACCACTGCAGGTCAGGAACGCCCCCAAGAGCTGCAGTTTTGGAGATGCTCTGACTCAGTCATCCAGCCATCACAATTTAGCCCTCGACAAACTCGCTCAAATTCTCACGCTTGCCCATTTTTCCTGCTTCTAACATCAACTTTGAGGACAAAACGTTCACTTGCTCCCCGATACATCCCATCCACTAACAGGTGCCATGATGAAGAGCTAATCAGTGTTATCCACGTCACCTGTCAGTGGTGATAATGTGATGCTTGATCGGTGTATGTGACAATTAATTGCGAAAACATATTATTTTACTATTTTTTATTTTACATTAGAGTTCTTTTCAATTTATTTTATTTCAAACCATGTAGAAACACAGCATCCTGCTATTTGGTCTAATTGTAACAGCATCAGAAACATTTAAAGTATGCCAAGAAAAAAACTCATTGATTATTAACAGATGAATTCTCTCACACCCAACACAGAATGACTTTCTTGATTGGTTTTGTGTGTTCAGAAGAGATTATTGGCAGTTTGACCTTTTTACTCTTTGTGCGTTTGTGGACAGAAAAGAATGCAGCTTGTTGATTGTTGTCACAGCATATCAAACAAATCTTAATCAGATGAAATGAGCTAGAATTATACATTACAGAGCAGTGGCTTTGAAGGTTTTGCTGAGTCAAGGGAAGAGTGGTGCAGGAGAGAGAGTTTATGATCCCTCAGCATCAGTCAAAAGCATCACATGCTGCCTTTGATCTGAACACTTCTGCCCTCTATTGGAGATGAAACTAAATTACATCGCTGTCGTATCCTCAAATGCACTTTAGTTGCTAGAAATTTATACCATGAATATAGGATATATTATATTCTTCATTCTGATAACTCTGTATTGCACTGTAGGGAAATCCAGATTTCACAGTTTCCCCTTTTTAATGAGTTTTCTTGTTACTGTGCATGTAGGATCTATTCATTTGAAACCTCAGATGGGTTGGTAATCCTCTTAAACACAAGGGTGAGCATGGCTGCTGCTGTGACGTTTACACTGACCATGATTTTAGGTAGTGTTCCTGAGTCAGTGCAGTTACTGCTATTACAGATTTGTCTGTTTTTAATGTACTGCTGTCTGTGTGACCAAAGATCAAAGCTTTTCAATAATGGTTGTGGGAGATTTTTGATTAATATTTTAAAATCACCCTGTGTCCTGATGATGGTCTACCTTATACCACAAAATGGAACTCGGAGTGGGAAAAAAAGGCTTTTACATGATTTTGTAAAATTTTAATAAAAATGTTCAGTGGACTGTCAAATTAAATTAAGTCTCTTGTTGGCTATTCTCAAACACTTAGTTTGCAAATAATTGAAACAAAATAAAAAAGGTTGTAGCTCACTGTTTAATTCCAGGAAGTTCAAATCTGTGACTTTCTTCCCGACTGAGTACCAAGGGCAGTTCATCTCATCCATCAGGAACAAAGGCAGGTCGACCTCCTGCAATTCTGAAGTAAAATTTCTTTTACAAATGACACATTTAACATGCTGTTGTTATGTTCAGGTTTTTATTTTGGCACAGTGGACAGCATTTTCTGATTTTACCATCTTTGTAACCTGAGTTATCAATTTCATATAAATTAGCAAACAACAGCCATTCATTCATAGTACAATTAATCATTTTTTCTTTTCTGGGACAGGAGAAAACATTTTACACTCATGACACTGAAATAACTTAGAACCAGTGCAGTGTTATTTGTTTTAGTAGCAGAGCACTCCAGCTTGAGTTACTTGTTTCTCGGGATCTGACGGTAAATAATGTTTTGTGTTCTTCTGCACGTTGCACATTTGAGAAAATATTGTTTCTCCTTCAGCCTCTTGTCATTTACCTTAATTCCCACACTGTTTTCAGAGAGAAGCAGATGTGTAAAAACTGAACTTATTATTTTTGTTAGGGCCTTGCTTGCTCACTCATAGAGTCCTCTTATTTTTGAGCCACTCTCTTGCACTGCACTTGGCAGATAATTATCAGCATGAACTGGCTGCATCTCTTAGTAGAGCTTTCTACTCCCATTGCGGCATTTTTGTGAGTGCATCATTGGGCTAATTTGCCCCATGGCGTTCAGTCACAAAGCTGAAACTCTCCCTGCCTCTTTAGTAAAGCCCAAGAGTGTCCTTTTGATGTTCTGCAGATCCTTAATAAATCTGGCCCTAAATATCATGAACAGCAGTGACCGCTCACTTTGTGTTTATTGGCTAGTTTATCATGTGAATATACTTTAGATGATAGCTGAACTTCAACCACTTAATCCAATTGTGAATATTTTATTTCCTCACTTGGAAAAAAAGTGGGGGAGCGTTGCTCTGTTGCGCTCCATCAGCACTACACCTCTGCTGACAAGTGGTATAAAAAATAATTATTGGAAAACAGTTCAAATTACAATCCTCATGTCTGAAGCATTTGAATAAAAAAAAAGAATAAAAACAATAATGTCTAAAACAATTTAATAACCATAAATCATTTAATAACATAAACAATTTAGATATTAAAAATAATAAATAGCTAGAATATTTTTGCATTTGTCACTTTTAAAAATAAGCTTCTATGCTCGTGGAAAAAAACAATATAGCCACAATCCTTAAAGAAGAAGAAAAAAAGTTATGATTTACTTTAACTGATCAATTTAAAATTTTACTACTACTTTTACTACTTATCCAAAACTTCCTGCTAAAACAGAACCTACAAAATATTATTGAATCGTCTACACAAAATATATTATAAAACTTAAAAATGTTTTCTATTGTAAAATAAATGTGTCCTTTATTGTGCGGTATATTTTTAGTGCAGACCCATTCAGCTGTCTAACACATTTATTTTCATGTCAATCTAAGGTGCCTAACCCTAACCTCCTGATCCCCTAACCCAGGGGTGTCAAACATAAGGCCCGGGGGCCAGACTCGGCCCAGCAAAGACTCTAATGCGGCCCAATGGACAGCTTTGGAAAAAGTGAAGAAAGGTATAAATTTTGGACTTCATCTGTTTCACAGCATTTCCTACTGATAAAGATCTTCCTCTTGGCCAGTCATACTACACCAAATTAAGTAAGAGAGAAACGATTACATGAGAGAAAGGTTCCTGTTTTTTCCACTATCTACTTGGAAATTTCTGAGTTTTTTTTATTACAGTGGGTCTACAGTAGAAAAAGTAAATTTTCTGTGAACTAACAATGTTATCACATGGATAAAATGTGTAGTTAAACTTCTTTACACTGACAGAAAGGGGAATTTCACTGGTCCGGCCCACTTAAGATCAAAATGGGCTGTATGTGGCCCACCATGTAAGATGAGTTTGACATCCTTGATCTAGATGATGATAGAATGCTGAGCTTATAATATTTTTTGTCTATACAGTCTGGTGTTAATATTGTATACAGAGGTGTGGAAAAGCCATTCAGTCCTCCTCTTAATTGTCATTACAAGTGTGAGATGTGTGAATGTTATGATGGCTGTAAGCTAGCACCCACTTGGCAATATAAATATAATAAAAAGACTCCTTATCAGGCATGCAAATATGTTATGAATTAGAAAAATGCAGGAATTCTCTCGAGTCTGAAAGCAGATTTTTTTTTTTTTGACTGTTTCTCATTTAAGGTTGAATTTTTTATTTTTATTTTTTACAGTTAGTGGAAAGTTGTGTTATAAGCACAGGAAGAACCCACTGTGATCAGAGCCCGTCCTGTTCTTTCTGTTTTGCACTGTGTGAATTCAGCGCGGAATGGAGAGTGCAGACTTTTTGATACGTGATAGCCGGAAAAGCACAGATGAGTCGCAAAGTTCACGGCTCCATTTATAGGTTTTGTACGTTTTGTCACAGCAGAAAAAAAAGTATAATGGGTTTTTTTTGGTCATTTATTTTGGAATGTGTAAAAATTCAACATTGGCTCGTTTGGTTCGGCACTGACCCGATCATCTTCCCTCAACCTTTGAGGATTGGTCCAAAGAAAAAGTGTGCAGGAGCACCAGAGTTATGGTGGCCTGTTGAATACGTCACCTGAGTCCTTTCCTTTCTTCACTGAGAGAAGACAGTCGATATGCTACTGCAGTCTGACTCTCTTTATTATCTGTTGGTCAACATAATAAACAACAAACAAAACACCACTTCCTGGCCACATGTCCAGCGTGACCTTTGCATGGCGGCCTGTGGATCTACCCCTACTGTATGAGCAGAGGTGTAACAGGTTCTGGCTGTGGGGAGATGTGTAGTGTGATTTAATGCATTATATAAAAGTAACAGAAATGACACTTGATTAGGCGTCGGCATAGTTCCCTGCCAAAATGATAGTTCCCTCAGTTAGACTGAGAGACAAATTGAAACAAATGGGAACCAGAACTGGTGATAAAGATGCCTTGTAATTTTTTTTCCTGAAAAGAGCAAAAATGCTCGTTTGCTTGAAGATTTTTGGTAATTTGTTTTGCTGTTGTGGCTTATCTCCTTTTATCTCTACAGATATGAATTGTATATGTTGTGATTGAAGCTATTAAAGATATTTTGGGGCACTTGGATATGTTAAATAGATTTACTTTCATGTTTTTCCTCATGCTTTAATGTTAAACAGGGGTGAAAAAAACCATGTAAAACACTGTTGTGTTTTGCTTTATGTTGCCTGGAGGGGATTCTGCTTTTGCTTCCTGTTTTGCATTAATGACAATTGAAAACACAGTTGAATCATTACATTTTAAAACAATTTTGATTTTTAATGGTTGTCGGATTGAGCACCGGCAACACGTTTAAGCTCCCAGTGCTGTTGGGAGCATGTAACAATGTGTCCTGTCCTGTGGAAATAATCAAAGAAAAAGCCTGCTCAGTGATGGAAGAGTTTCCCAATGGACACATAATCTGTCTGCATGCCGTCTCTCTTCGCCGGGCTTTCTTTTGATAAACAGGTGCTTATGAGCCATGATTTTATATGCGTTGCTTTGCTCTTGACTCATGCTCTTTTCATCTGTGCTGCTCTGTCCTGTGGCTGCTTAATTTAGAGGCATTTACATATGAGCTGGGAGCCGTCCGAGTCCTTGGGGAGGCCTTTGAAGCTGTGGCTGCAGTGAGGAGAGGTGGGAGGGGAGGGCTGCAGAGGGCTGCCTGGGATTGTGGAATCGGAGAGAATGGTGACTGAAAACCCGCAGCAGGAGTTAAGGCAAAGTTGCAGCTATGACCAGCTTAATCTGTTAGTCTTGACGATGAGCACAGAAGCACATCCATCCTTATGTATGGCGCAGCCAGTGGTTTTAGTATTTTTGGAAGCGTATCGGCGAGCCAGAGGTTCTGTAATTTCTGGCACTGTTGTGACAAGAACTGGATCTAAAACTGGTGCTGGGGTGTGAATCAGCTCACACTTGGCTTTGATAGGAGAGGAGATTCCAACTAAAGCAGTAGTAAGTACTTGTAGGAAGATCCCCATATGCTTAAGATTATTTATGATGGGATGTTTAACTGAGATATTATTGACAAGTTTAGTCAAATCTGCAATTTACTGAAAACCAATGGATAGAATCAGATGGCAATAAATACACATACTTTTTACTCACAGGCTTCATTTGTACTGTGTAAATAAACATTAATTAAAAAATAAAGTAATTAAACATATTAGCCTTGTTTGAGCCACCCACATCTGTGTTTCATGTTGACTAGACACTGTTATTATGTAGTTTTGCCTCAGCCTGAAGTATTTCCCCCTCCCGCATACACATTTCTCAGCTTACCCGGAGTTATTCCAAACCATACAGTGAAAATGAACATGTATATAACAAGTAACCCCGAGGAGTGCGTGTGTTTCTGACTGCAAATAATTTTATCACAATTTGATTATCAGTTTCCCCCAAACCGCACTTTTGTTTCCCAGTACTGAACCCTGTAGGTATCCTTATTTACAAAGCACTCAACACATAAATGTAGCACATTTATTTATTTCTCCCTTTCTCAGACATGCTCACTAACTTTCTTTCACTGTACTTACCTCATGTATCTGTATGTATTTTTTCTGGATCATACAGGCAGCAATAAACATTTGGGTTTTTTAAACAAATTTTTAAGACACATTTATAGTTGTGTCAGTTTAACAGCATTTTAGCTTCCTGGTCACTTTGCTTTCCCTCAGTGATTAAATGCCAAATCACTTCCTGTCAGGCTAATTGAAAGCTGTTAATCTAAGAACCTCACGGGAAAGAATCAGTAAGCAAGTCTATCTCATTTGTACCCAAGGTGCATTTGTCAATTTGTTTTAAAAGACTTTTTCAGATCCAGTGTCAATACGATCACAGTTTGAGCTCTCAGTTAGCAAGAATGCCCGAAAAATCAGGAAAATAAGCTCTGTGTCTTCAGTGTGAAGCTAAAGGGTAAAACTCTGGTCTGCTACCAGGTCAAAGTAACACCTCGCAGTGAACTGAGCTGGTTTTCAGCTGCAAACTGAGGTTGAACACTGATGTCAGGATGGAGGTGAAGGCTCACAGGAAGCTGCAGCTCGCATCGTCCGCTCAGCAGTCTCCCGCTTTATTGCATAACACAAAAATGTAGCACCCAGCAGGATTATCCTTAGATAACCCTGCTGGGTCTGGCCTCATCCTCTGTTCCATGTTTTTGCCTCAAAGTTAAGAAATGACTTGCTTTTCTAATGTAAATATTTAGCTTGAGGTTGTACAGTGTTGGCCCCTGCTGCTCTGAATCCTCAGCTTTGTTAATTGTGTTAAAACACATTGTGCAGAGCGTGCAGAACCCTCCTGGCTGCTGCTCCTGTTGTTAAGAAGAATGGCTTTTGTTTATTTTTATGAGCCTTGTTCTCAGCTCGCTGTGCCCGGATGAGTTTGAAGAAGAAAGTATAAAGGGATAAGCCATTTAGAAAGCAAAGGCCAACTGCAAGAGGAGCTCACTGTACACTTCATTAGAAATCAGTGGATGAATATTGTTTCAAAATGTCATTGACCAAGATACAGTATGAGCTAGTTGTATGCAGCTTCTCTACTCTATGTGCATTTCTAGTTACTTATCAGCAATATGTTATTCAGTAATGGCCTAATTTCTTATTCACTATGCGAATTATTAAGTGTAGCTCGTATTAAATAAACTGACTTATTTTTGATTCCTTGTGATGTCAAACAGAGATGAAATTTAAAGGTTTTGCCTCAAGTTATTTTTATTTCCAGCCTAATGTTGTCTCATTTATATTTTATAGCTCTTCAGGAACTGTTCACATTAAACAGTTAGGCTGCAAAAATAATAGTAGCAATATCATTATTCTCCACAAAGCTGGCACATTTTGTATTTTGCTTTCATTTTACTTGATATATGCAAAGCTGTAAAAGCACACACACTACGTAATGCCAAGTGTCAAACAGTGTGAAAAAAATTATATAAAGACTCATTAGTTTAAGTGGGGATGACACCAAAAATAACCGAGCTCCAGGTTTTGTTTTCCTTTGTGTGCACGCGTTATTGTGAGTACATCCCCTGAAACCATGTTCCTGCTTTTAGACAGACCTTTCTCTTCCAGGCGCCTCGGCAGTGAAGTGTTGTGAAGCCGACAACAACACGGCTCAAAAGTGTGGTAGTGTTATTTATTTACTTGGTCTCATTCACTGAGGTTAAAAGTATGGAGCGCTGTTCATGCACTCTTACTGTAATGAGAGTGACGGTCAGTTATCAGCATCATTATTATTCATACTTACATTGAACCCAAACTTGGCCAGTGATGTTAGTGCATTAGTCATAACCAAAGAAATTAAAAGGCCTGTTACGATAAATGGTTTTGGGCTGTATGACTAATTATCCCCTTCATAATATTTACGGGCCATGATCCATTTCTTATAATGCATCCATGGAGCTTTCTTTTAGGCTTTTTTCATTATTTGAAGTGTTGCCACCTTCACTAACAGGTGTGTGCTGACACAGGTTTCTGCAGTTGATAGCGGTCTGCTAGGCCTCGCCTCAGCTAATTTTAGTCACTGAAGTGGAGCTCTGAGGTTTAGCTTCAGGTTGAGACCCTGATGTATATTTGTTTTGCAGTTAATAGAGCAGACAACCATTCTACCAGACATCAGAAACGAATAATGTTGACATAGACATGGTAAGAAAATAAAAAGAAGAAAAGAGAGAGTGCTTCAGGCTTCGCTAAAACCACAACTTCAAACCCTCAGGTTAAAAATACTACAATACAAAGCTAAAAATTACAGTTTATTGATAGATTACCATTAAAAATAAATAAAATATGAATAAATAGACATGTGGACAATTTGCTATAGCTTATTTAGATGAACAATAGCAGCTGGGACAAAGCTGGTTCTGTAACGCCTTGTCCTGCAGTTAGGGACTGCAAACCTTTGTCTGGTGGGATGAAGCTGACATTCCCCTCATGAGGGGCGGGAGCCATCGTTTAAGATGGAGCTGGTCACCCTCTGCAACTGTCTGGTATACAGAGACGATACAGTAGGTTAAGCTAAAGAGCCATGAAATAGTGCGTTAATAGTCTTGTCAATGTGAAATGACGACAGTTTCTTGATGACCCTTTTTGCACACTGGTTCAAAGTTTGTGTCAAAATTCAATCTTGAATCAATAATAGCTCAGAGATACTGTGCTTATCACACTGTACACATTCCACAGTTTATGTTTACGGCATCAGGTGTACGGTGGCGTGGTGGTTAGCACTGTTGCCTCACAGCAAGAAAGTCCTGGGTTTGAATCCACCTTGGCCTTTCTGTGTGGAGTTTGCATGTTCTTCCCGTGCCTGCGTGGGTTCTCTCCGGGTACTCCAGCTTCCTCCCATCGTCCAAAGACATGCAGTTCGTGGGGTTAGGTTAAATGGTGATTCTAAATTACCCATAGGTGTGAATTTGAGTGTGAATGGTTGTCTGTCTCTCTGTGTTAGCCCTGCCACAGGCTGGCGACCTGTACAGGGTGTACCCTGCCTCTCACCCTATGACAGCTGGGATAGGCTCCAGCCCCTCCCGCGACCCTGAATAAGATAAGCGGAAGAAAATAGATGGACGGCATCAGGTTTGCTGGAATCTTCACCTGACAAAGTGATCAACAAGAAGTCCGTGACTGATTTCCTCGCCACGCAAAATGACCGTGTCATCTGCATTTCAAACAGCCTCTGCATTTGTGTATAGAATAAACAACATACGGGACACACCTTTGTGGTGAGCCAGTGGCTGGTATGACCTGGTCACTCTCACTCACTGTGTCCTGGTAGTTAATCCAGAATCCAGCCAGCAAGATTTTTACTTAACTCAAATTGATCTAAGAGCCTGGGGATTAACACATGTGGTTGAACTGTGTCAAATGCCAAAGAGAAATCAATAAATAAGAGTCTGGACGACACCCCTCTCCTTCCAAGTGTTAAAGGTGCAAGTTCAGAAGAGTGAGTGTGGCATCTTCTGCTCTGTGGGGCCTAAACGTAAACTGTAGAGGATGCAACTGCTCCTCAGCGTTCCACAAAATCACTAACTGCAAACGTTTTTCAAAGATTTTCATTAAAATTGAGCTTGAAGCCACTGGTCTGAAATCACTGAGGGTTTTGGGGCGACTGGATTTAGGAACAGGGACAATAACAATAATTTTAAGGAATGATGAAAGATGTAGTGAAATATCGGGCTCAGCTCTTTGGTTTAAGCAGCTGGTCCATGACACAGGCATGTTTCTGCTGCTGGTGCCGTTTGGACCATTTTAGCAGGATTTTCTGATAGATATCGCTTCCTGTGGGTGTAGTCTGTCCAAGAAGTCTTTGCTTCACTTGCATCAGGAAGGGCATCCTGCTTAAAAACTCTGCATAAACAAACATGGGGAGATGCCCGCTGTGGCGACCCCTTCTGAATAAGGAAATCGCTGAAAGAAGCTTCTTATCAGTCTGTTTCTTACCACTAATTATGATGCAGTCTGCTTTGTGCTACACCTGAGCTGGTGCATGTGTGTTAGAATTAAACTTGTTTTAGATGACATCATACTTTTTGTCCACAGACTTGGTCTTGTGCACGTAAATGTTTTGCTCATACAGTATTTTTTTTTAGGTTGGGTATGGGCAGGGGGCCTTAGCTCAATATTATGGTCTTTGTTTTTATATACAACACATCACATCATTCACCCATTCATAGAGGAACTTTTTTTCTACACTTTTACATCTAAGTGCTTTCTGTCTAATATTCACACACACACACACACACACTCTGATGAATACATCAGGACCAAGGATACTTTGGCTGGAGCAGCCAGGGCTCAAACCACCAACCCTCCAATTAGTAGATGACCCGCTCGACCTCCTGGGCCACACCCACAGCATGCACCTGTAACACAAATGGTCTTGCACAGTCTCAGAAATGAAGATACAGATTATATTTTTGTAATATAAAAAACGTAAAATGTACAGTGAGATCCTAGTGTTTCTGTGTACAAAAATCAACACGTCTGTGTATCCAAATGACCAAAGTCAGCTCTTAGAGTGGCCATTGAAAAAGGAACAATTTAGTGCACATGTTTGTTCTTGTAGGTCACACGGAGCTGAAACTCAGGAGAACCGGTTCATTCTATTAATTAAGGTTTTATCCTTTTTTCTGCTTTTTGTTTTCCTGAAAAACTTGGATAAAATGTACAATTGTTAATCTTAAATGTAATTCTCTATTTAAATTATTTTCTGGTTTATATCTTTTTAGGTTCCTAATTGTGTGAAAGATAATGATGGATTATGGAGGCTAATAACTGTTTTCTCTGTGTTTTTCTCCTTTTTGCTGGCTTACCCCGAGCTTTGAGCTGCATAACAATTTATTTCCAAATGACAAAATGTCATTTGGAAATAATTTTGATGGATGCTGAAGTGTGGCTTAGAACACAATAGTCTCTGTTGTTTTGCTTCAAATTGCTTGACCATATCTACCTTCTTCTCTATCAAGAAAATGATTAAAAACATAGTAGTTGTTTAATAACAGCGTAAAAAAAATGAAATTTGAAGCTTGTTGTCATGAATAAAAACACAATTATATCTTTACTACCTGATGTAGTTGTTAGGAAGCATCTTATTTGTTGCACATCCTAATTTGGGCATTTCAATTGTTAGTGTTTTTTTTTAGACATGAACATAAAGCACTTTTTGAATGGAACAATTAACTTGTAGGTGGACTAAAAACAACAAACGCACACTGTTCATAGTTCTCTTTACTCCATAATTTATTTTTCCTTTGTGCAGCTCTTATGTAACCACACAAAAGGTCTCTAACAAACTTTTAAAAAAAAGTTTTAATTGCTGATGTCGGCAGCTCTGTTTTTGGGCCTGTTTTGATTACATGTAAAAATATTTTTACAAATGCAACAAAATATCATTCTCTAAATGTTCTTAGAGGTTTATTGTTTCAGGGAATAACGTGATAGTTTCCTAGTTGTAATGACACAGTTAAAACTGAATGCAATGGCCTTAGCTGGTAGTTGCATTCACTTTTACCTGTAATAACCAACTTCTCTCTTCTCTTACTCATCCTCTTCCTTCCCCATACCCACCCACATTTCTGCTTTTTCTTTTTTCTGCCCTCTCCCTCCATCTTCCTCACTGCTCCTCAGGGCATCAGTAGTCTGTTCAGCTCTCTGAAGGTGGTCCGCCTGCTGCGTCTAGGCCGGGTGGCCAGAAAACTGGACCACTACCTGGAGTATGGCGCTGCTGTTCTGGTCCTCCTGGTCTGCGTGTTTGGATTGGTGGCCCACTGGCTCGCCTGCATCTGGTATACTGAATTTGAAAATTGTTTTAAAAGTCATCTAGGAAACCTTTCCTTCTATCACAGTTTAGTACCATCTAAAGACTGCTGCTGGCTGTTTACCTAACCTGACTGCACTTAATTACTTATGCATGCTCATTGCTTCTCTTCTCTCTTCTCCCTGTCTGTTACATATCATATACAGCTGCTCCGCTTTGTTTTGTTTCTGCAACACAGCATTGGTTGATATGCTAATTTATCTATGCCCAATAGCAAGATAAGGATCTTTAACGGTTCCCTGATACATGAAAACACAAATCATTCCTTGATTGCAAATAATCACAAAGATTAGACACCACAGAAATATTTTTCTGATATATTACTGTGCTGTTTGCCCACTGAGATGTAGTCGAGGGTCATTTTTGTAGTTCTCACAAATTACCTAGCTCAATACTAAAGTCTGCTAATGTACACTTTCAAAGCTGCATTAGTTTCTTTCTATTAAGATAGAAATTAACACTGCATGAAGAATGGACACTTAGTAAAATCACTGAGCGTTAACACATCAAAGTGAAGCTCCAAATGTTTTTTAACTCCTCATATGGTAAAGGTTAATGATTTCAGTAATACGTATTACTTACTTAAGTGGTCTTTCCAATATTATAAGTAAATGGGTGGGGGTGGGGGGCGGAATTAAAATGTTTTGCATATTTTCAGTTAGAGTTTTTCTGCTACCAACGCACATTTAGAATTATGAATTTTGTTTGCTTCGTACAGGAAACAGCCCTTGCTTGCATTTGTTGTCATTTTCGTTGAAGATTAGGTCCGATGGTTTACACATTAAACCTGAAAGGTCGACCTGCCTCATGCTTTAAATTTTATTTTAGTTTTTTTTCACCATATTGACTTATATAAAATAAGCATGGGGCCAACAGATTCAGATCTCAATCAAACTGTTCAGTTGTCAGACTTGGTGAATGCACTTAAGTTCTGATTTTGTCCCGATCAGGTACAGCATCGGAGACTACGAGGTTATCGACGAGGCCACCAACACCATCAAGATGGACAGTTGGCTTTATCAGCTGGCTATCAGCATTGGATCGCCTTACCAATACAACGCCAGCGGTTCTGGAGAATGGGAGGGCGGCCCTGGGAAGGATTCTCTGTACATTACGTCTCTGTATTTCACCATGACCAGCTTGACGACCATTGGATTTGGAAACATTGCCCCCAGCACAGATGGAGAGAAGATCTTTTCTGTGGCCATGATGATGGTGGGATGTAAGTACAAGCTATACTTTGCTTGGACTTTCTGGTGGCTTTCAGGGAACTAACCTCTATTGGCTGTTTTTTTGGTCATTTTGGAGAATTAAATGGTATTGCAGATCATTTCCATTGAGTAGGCATCCTCTGCTGCTGCTGATATTTTTATTATACACATTAATACTGTCTGAAGGAGCTGGTCTGGGGGACTGCTCATGATGGCATTTTGATATGTTTTAACACAATGTGATGTTTGAAAACTTCAAGTGTTGTTAGTTGGTCAGTCCAATGCTTTATTTCTACACCAGTAATTGAAATAGCACTTAGGACATCCTACTCTTTACTGAGTACTGGGTACAGGGTTCCAAGATCCATCCATCCATCCATCCATCCATCCATCCATCCATCCATCCATTGCCCACCTGGGGTCTCCTGCTGGTAAGATGTGCCCGAAACACCTCACCTAGAAGGCACCCCCGAGGCCTCCTAGTCGGATGCCTACACTACCTCGGCTGGCTCCTTTTGATGTGGAGCAGTAGCAGCTCTATTCCGAGAACCTCCTCAATGACTAAACTTTTCACCCTGTTGCTGAGGGAGAGCCCAGTGACCCTTCAGCGAAAGCTCATTTTCCCCGCTTGTATCCATGATGTCATTCTTTTGGTCACTACCTGAGCTGAAAGAATTAGACTGTGGTTCTGAACCTGTGGAGTGTCTAGCTGAAACATATGTGGCTTTTTATGACTTTGATCTGGACCACAATGAATACTTTGCATTTTAAATGTACACTAACTTTCGACTGTAGAGGGTGTACTCTGCCTCTTGCCCTGTGACAGCTGGGATTGGCTCCAGCCTCGCCATGACCCTGAAAAGGATAAGTGGAAGAGAATGGATGGATGGACAGTATTGACTATTGCACAAAGATCCACGCAGTGTTTATAAGCAGCGAGCTTTAAGGTTATCATTAACCAAAGCATCCCAGTGGAGTTAAATAATGGAGAATGTTAACAGGAAAATTACTGTTGAAAATGTTTCTCTAAACACATTAAAGACTTTCGGCAGGAAGCACCATCCTGATGATGAAAGCAGGAGATAACTTAAAAGAACAATAGAACGCAGCACGAGGCATAGATGAAAAATGGCAAATTGTACTCCCTGTGGTTAATCCGAAGAATCATCTGAACAAATGACTTAGTGATGAGATATTTCACAGTGAGTGGAGAAACCCAATCACTGTCTTTCCCCCCCTCTTTTTTTTTTTTAAAAACAATTCCATTATTCTGCATTTCAGAAAAAAATGGTCATCTCATTGTGCGTCATCTTTAACTTGTTGAACTGCTGTTAATCTTATTTGTCCCCTTAACCACAACCAGCTTGCCAAAGCTTAACCATAGCTCATTATTTACAGTCTTAATCTTTTCATACTTAAAACCATAATTGAGTTGCCCTGGTCATTGCCATTGATTGAGGTTTGCAGATAATTATCTTCTCTGGGGATAGTGTAGAGGTAAATGATGCTGCAGGCCCACGCTGGGCTCTTCATAGAGGAATGCAGTACAAGAAAAAGAGTGAAAACTTTGCAGTCTGTTTGCAGGAGGAAACAGACAAACTTACATCAGATTGGTACTGTAGCATATTTCATTATTGACAATGTAACTGGGTTGTGTTATGCATGTGAAGAATCAATTCCATTCCATCAATTCATCTGCTCCCGCTATGCATTTGCATGTGTGAATACTCAGGACTTTAGAAAGTGCTACAAGACCGGTAGATGATTTTGTTTTTTTAAATTGCTTTGCTGATGCTATTTGATATGGAGGGAAGATGTAGTGGAGCATTTGTTGATACGAATGTGCAGAGGGGATCAATGCTCTGCTTGTTCAAATGGCTCAGGACTCCTGTTTCAAATGTTATCGGCCCACTAAAGGGCCATTATCAGTCAATATCACTCCAATACAGTTAAGTCCATAACTTGTTGGACAAACACACGATTTTATAGTTTTGCTTTTGTACACCATCACAGTGGATTTTTAAATCAGACAGCATGTGGTTGAAGTGCAGACTTTCAGCCTTAATTCAAAGGGTTTTACAAAAATGACGTTTGAGCCTTTGAAAATGTGGGACTGTGTCTAAAAATGGCTAAACCGTTAATACAAAACTTTTGTAAAAGCCGCTGAATTCAAGTTGAAAGTCTGCACTTCAATCACATATTGATTGTTTGATTTAAAATACACTGTGTTGATGCACAGCGGGACGTAGGCAGCCACCTTCACAAAGTAGCAGGTTCATCAGGCAATTATCACCAAATGTTTCATAGTTAATGTGCACTAAATAAGGTGGGGACATGTTTCCACTTAAAAAGAAGAATAAATACGTAAATAAATGCTAGCATAAAGTGGTGGCAGTGGTTAGATGACATTCATCTGTAAGACGAGTTCAAGTGCTGTCTTTTAAGTTTCACAGAGACTCAAATCTTACTTGTGTTTTCACATGCTGTGTTTATGAAACACCGCAGAATTAGAAAAGATCGTTGTTTGGATTATTTATATTTCACATTATCCACATGTTAGAATGTTGCCAGGCTGACAAATCCAAACAAGATTTACTTGCATACTCTGGTTTGCTGTTTGTTTATCACTGAGATGAATAGAAAAAAGTGGGTGATAATGCACCATGGACTAGTACTTGGAGTGCAAGCATAGGAGAAAGTCTGTGCTTTGTGTCTTACTGCCAAAGTTTGTCCAGTTTTCTTAAAGAAGGAGAAACTAAGCAATGAGTCCAAAAACAGAAATCATGTGGCCAATGGTTATTTTTGAGTTTTCACACGTTTTCATATCTTTCTTTAAAGCCTTTGGCAGTTTTCCTCATACACGCCACAGACAAGTTTGCTTAAACTCCATGAGGATTCTGCCTCCTTGGCAGAATTTATTATCCATTTTAGTGGTATAAACAATCTGTTTGATCCTGTTTGTTCAATAGTTTTTCTTTAAAACCTCTCAGTCTTTTTGGGTAAGGTGCCCCCCCCCCCCTACAAAAACAAATTGTATTGCAAAAGCCTTTCTCTCCGGTAGTCTTGCTGCTTCTTCTGGCCTGATGGGGCTTGTGTAACAATGTCTATATCCTGGAGGAAAAGTTACTTTCAGGTCATCAATTATTCAGGCGTACGCACCGTCTGCAAAACTGCAAATACAGATTCTTACACTGTGTACTCTTTCTACCAAGCGGTCCCCTGGAGGCTTTGTCAGAGGAGTGACAAACAGAACAGTTTAGGGAGGAAGGTAAAATAGTTATGTTAGCAATGGCATTAGTGCTGTCAGCAGCAAGCTTAGTGATTTCAGTGATTATATTTCTCAAAAATTACATTTTTAATTTCAATTTCTGTCACTGTACAAGTCATTAAATCGTAAGAATCCATGTTAAGGATCCATATTATCACAACCACACTCTTTAATAAGCTGAACCTGGAATCTTGTACCTGTTGTGTATTTTGCTGTTGGTTCACTTGGCAAGAAATTGTTTTAGGCCAAAGCTGCTGTACATCATTCATCACTTCTTTAATGCTTGAACAATTTAGTGATGGTTGCTCTTTTTTTTTAATCTAATTTTTTTTTTGGTTGAGTTTATTGTCTTAATCGTTAGTTTCAGTTCTTGTCGAATTCAATATAGTGTTCATTTTTAAAATTATGATCCCCCATTACACCCGACCTACTGTACAATGTATTTATAGCATTTCTTTTTGATTAACTATTCAAAGTTTTACCTATACAGGTAAAGCTCAAACTTTCAGAAAGATCTGGACATAATGGCTGTTGTAAATAATATATTTTATTTACAACAGCCACAATATTTCCCCTAAAAATCTACACCTCATGCTGTGTATTGATTTTAACTGAGAATCAATCCTGACTCAAAGCGAGTGGTATAAGTTCTATATAACTTCTGGCTAGAAGGGTGAACAATGTTCCTCAGCTTTATTCAGGATGGATTATGGATATGGGAGTTCGCATGAATCAGAAATGTAAGCGTTAGTGCAGAGAGTACTGTTGTTTGGATTTAGGGGGTTGAAACATTCGTTCCAAAGCACACCTCCAAAGAAGTCCTTGATCATTAATTATTGAATTTTCAGGATGCTGAAACATTTTATTCTTTCGGAGCTAACTATAGCTGTTGGAAATCTGTCTTATTGTCTTATTGACTTTGGCCAGTTTTCTGAAGGACAGAGAAACAAAGCAACAAAATGAGTCCAGAAACAGAAAGCTTTCGGCCGACGGTTATTTTTAAGTGTTCAGGTGTTTTCTTAGCCTTCCTTAAAGTGTTTGGCAGAATTAAGCAGGGTTTCTCATCCACTTCACATATAAACTTTAAAGCCAACTTTTATTAGCTTGCCAAAAATCACGAGGATCCTGCCTGCGGGAAAGTGTTTGGCCATCGTAAAAGCGCATGAAGCTTTTATTTTTTATCGGTCACTTTCTGAAAGCCAGCATTTTGGAACAGCAGTGTTTTATAGTGTCGTCTTTAACTGATCTGTCCCTGCCCTGAGGTGTAGTATGTGGGCCAAGCCAGAACCTCCCTGGGCTGTTCTCCATATTGTTTTTTCCTGGCAACTGGACCTTAAACAGCCTCGGCTCGGTAGTAAACAATACAGAGACATGATACGCTTTTCAGCGTCTGTTCTGTCTGCCTGTGACTGATAGTCCTCTTGGCATGGCAACCTCTCACACAGGCTGTGTGGGCAGTTTTACTGATCTCAGCAAGTGAGTGCTGATAGTGGGACAGATTCATTTTGCTTTCTGGATTTTTTTTTACGAGACTTACAGGGCATTACAATATAAATAATCAGATTTACACCACTGTCAAGCTGCAGGAGAAAAAAGTATTTCCAACAAGGTGGCGTTTAAGCATGGTTTATAAGCTGGAAGCATTATGCCCGCGTTGTAGTCCACAAATCAGATACGGCCGTTCCCATATTGGTTAGAAACCATTAATAGGGGTTTTGGGATGCTCAGATTTGTCTGGTGTTTATTCTCTTCTAGCACAACACCTCATTTTCCTTTATATTTCTGTATAGAGATCAGCACAGCCATTCAGAAAAATGTGTCAGTTTGTTTCAGAAGACAAACCATGATGATGTCTTTAAAGAGTAAAAGTTCCGTGTTACTGGCATTTCTGAAAACAAATGTCCTACAATGCCCTTGTAATTAATTTTCATTAATTACTTTAGTTAATCTTTAGGCAATCTTTCAATTTATGTAGTACTAATGTAAAAATGTAAAACTAGGGTCAAGTAGAGTTGTCACAGCAATGTTACAAACCTCGAGCAGTCACTGGTGTGAATGTCTCTGGCCAAACTATCAGAAAGAGCCTGATCCCGATGGAAGGATCAGCCTTGTATTGTTTACCTTGTATTGTTCAGAGTGTAATTTTTAGAGAGCCTCTAAAACATTCATATAATAGCAGGTCAACAAAGACTGGTTTGATTAGATATAGTGAGAGGACACTGAAGGCCAAAGACAATGTCTGGATCGAGTGGTACAAGTCGGATTTTCTGCCTGTTTAAATTCTTGCCTGACA
>JAVDPK010002808.1:414871-431867 GCA_034780415.1 Cichlasoma orientale
AGCCACAGTATCCAAAGTTGTACACAGTGCAGATGTAAAACTATTGATGAGATAGTCTATCTCACTGGGAGCAAAGGGTAGGTAACTACTCTGCACTGTGTTGGCATCACGACATTGAAGATCATAATAATGAAGGAATTATATCCTTAAACTTAGATACAGCACTTTCGGAAACACTTCTGCTGTAATAAAACTTATTCCCCACTGCTTTGTAATCCATTAGACTAAATGTGAATGTTACTAAGAAATGATCAGACAGGAGAAATCCAAGAGTTGCATCTGGAGCTGCTTCCAAAAGAAAAAATGTCCCAGCAATGGAACGGTCAAGGAGACTGATGGTTCAGCTCAGGCTGAGCAATTCCTCTTCCATCACCCCGTCTCTGCTTTTTCTTCATCTTCCCTAACCTCACCTCTCTACCTTTTATCCACTTCCTCTTTCCCCCTCCTTTCAACTTCCCTTCTCCATCTTCCCTCCAACCCCATCTCTCCCCATCCCTCCACTTCCTCTTCTCTTTCCTCCACCCTCCATCCCCCCATCTCTTTCCTCTATTATCCCTCTACCTTCATGTCTTCCTACCTCATCCCCTACTCTCCACCCTACATCTAGTCCTCTTTAATTCTTCCTTCACCCTCCTTTCCTCACCTTTGAACTTAATATTATAATCTTCATCATCATAAATCAATAAAACTCAGTCAATAAATAGCTCGGAAGTTTATTATTCATGTTTTTACAAGAATAATATTATGGGATAAAAGTTGCTAAGATCTTTAATAACATGTCATTAATGAAATTCTGTGCTAGATGTGAATGAATTTAATCTTCCTCAGTATATGGAGATCCTGCAGTCTCAAAATGTAGGAATCTTTTTATGTGCACATAAAAAAATGATCTTATTAGCACAAATCAAGGTGGTTTTTTTTGGGGGGGGGGCTGTTATGATTGTGCCTAATTACAAATTAATTTTTGTCTATGATAGTCATGAAACAAGCAGCCTCTAACTGTCTCTGTATGATCGCATTTTGTAAGTGAGAAACTGTTTATACACACAGCCCTATCCCTTACACCAGGGGTGTCAAACTCAGTCACAGGACGGGCCAAAATTGAAGACACAGTCTGAGTCGTGGGCCGAACAGGATTAAAAATAATAATTTTCAGCAATATGAATTTGAATCGCCAGAATACAGCAACTTTTTCCGCAACGCGTTAAATAAAATATAAAATTATATTTTTCTTCAAAAATAACGTTTTTTGTTTTTTTTTTTACCTTACCTATCATGAGGTTGACAGATTTCCTCGGGTAGCTTATGGCACCTGTGTGATAAGGCATGTCACCAAATTCAGAAGCTATTTCTTCCAGAAAAGACTGAAACTGCTGGTGATTTAAAGCTTTGCCTCTTATAAAGTTCACTGTCTGTGTTACGGTGCTCATGACGCGTTCTGTCTTCAGGACTTTGCTGCGCAGCGTTTCCTGCTGTGTGACGCAGTGATGCACTGTCAGCTCACCTGTGCAGGTCTCCCTCTGCATCTTCTCCCGCATCTGTCCCACGCACGGTTTACCTCTGATGTCAGCGATCAGGCCCTCTGCCTCCCACCTGTTTGGAAAATCCCCGTTTTCCACTTTTCATTTGGCCATTGTGGGGGTCAGGCAGCTTAAATATAGCTGTAAAAAGTGCTGACCGCTGTGTTTTATCCGCTGATCACTGATCAGTGTGTCATTGGCAACACAGAAAACGGGTTAGCGCACAGGTCTTGGCCTGCGCGGCAGCTGTTGCAGTGCATTGTGGGATTTGTAGTATAATTGGTGGGAGCGCTATTTACTCATGGGCCATTAATAATAGACACATGAAATCATCTCATGGGCCGTATAAAATTATATGGCGGGTCTTGAGTCTGACACGTGTGCTTTACACCATTATTTTCTGTAAGAGGCTTTTAAATTTGCACAGTTTTCATGTTTCTTTCTTTGTCGTTCACTTTGTATTTCCAAGCAGTATTACTAAACCAGCTGTTCTTAAACTTCACACTGCAGCAGAATCTTTTTAAATCTAAAAATCTTCTGTGGCCTCATCAAAGCTGGGATTATCACACAAACCTGAGATGAAGTGTTTCTTTCTTTGTGTTTTCATGCATTTCTGTTGATCTGTTATTTGCTTGTTGAGGTTGATTCTCCGTTAACAGCTTCACTTCCTGTACTTGATGAGATATATGAGTTCTGGATTAAAAATAGGTCAGAAAATGAAGAATAATGTGTAATGTTTTTAATCCGAGGGGCTTTTTTAATTATTCATTTTCATTTTCAAATGTAAACAGTTAATGGTGATTTTAAAATTTTGAAAATTAAATGGTTTATGTATTTAATTCTTCAAAATACCTCCACAGCACACCAGCTCATTCTTATAGACGGGGAAGAGCTCAGACAGCTCGGAGTCTCTTTTCCCTTGCGTCTCAAACCAGCTGAGGTGGTTCAAACCTCTGATCAGGATAACCTCCTGAGCTCCTCCACTTTTCGATTATTTGGGCGAAGCCTGTTGAGAGGAGACCCAGATTTACACCCAGAACTTGTTGCAGAGTTTACAGTCATGTAAAGCAGAAGGTGTTTCACAGGAATGTAATGTAAGGAAGTAATTGTTTTTTCGTATCACTGTCACTTCCTCACGTTGTTGTGGAGGAATTTTGGCCGGCTCTTGTTTACAGTGTTGCTTCAGTTCATTGAAGTTTGCGTGCATTTGTTTCTACGCTGCTCTCTGAGGTCCACCTGAGCATTTCGGTCAAGTTGAGGTCTGGACTTTATTGCAACAGCTTGATTCTTTTCTTTTTCAGCCATTCTGTTATAGATTTTCTGGTGTGCTTAGGATCACTGTCCTGCTTCATGACCCCATGTCAGCCAAGCTTTAGCTGTTAGACCGATGGCCTTACATTTTGGTACACAGAGGAGTTTGTGGTCGACTCAGTGGCTGCGAAACAAGCCCAAATCATTAGCCCTCCATCACCGGGCTTGCAGTTGGTGGGTTTTTTGCAGTTTCTCTGACCTTGGGGAGAATTTGGGACGTCCACTCTGGGGAGGATTGTAGCACTGTGCTAACACAGACCTGCAACATGTCAAAACTTCTGCTTTTGTAGAGGCACTCACACTCGCTGTTGATCAGATCGAGTGCATTTGATTACTAGAACCTGGTGACTGTATGTGATTCTTCAGTTCTGGTTTCTTCAGCCCTCTGAGTCTTGTTGCTGTTTGGTGCTTGATCAGTAGTATGCAGCGGATTTGTCTCAGCTTTGTTTAATAAAGTGACTCATGCAGGAAGTGTCCTGCTAACCATCACTGCTAGTGGACAAAATCTTGGATGTTGATTTAAAATCATATTGGTTTATACAGATTTAAAGAAAGATGCATTTTCTTTATCAAAACATCTTTAAATCCTTTGACTGCAGAAGCTTTTAGTCTCATGCATTTTTCATTGCAATGCTGCCTTTTGCTGTTTGCACAATTTACAAAAACACATTTCTGAATTAGACTTAAACAGTAAATTTTTAGTCATATTTATAATTTATTTGTAAAAAGAATAATGTACTACTAAAGATTAAAAAAAAAAGATTAGAAAATATTTGTTTTCTTTTCCACGGTTATTGTCTTCGATAACTTGACTTTTAAATGGTACGCAAGACAGCGATCCAGCCTTGTTGCTGGCATACAGTATTACGATCTTTCATTACTGCTATGGATCTCCTGCAGTAGATAAACCAAATCACTCGCAGTTGAATATTACAGACCAGAGCACATCAGAGCGGACTTTGTTGTCTTAACTAGTTTCTGCAGTGTCTCCGTTTGCGTTGCCTCTCTACTTCCTTAACATCATTACGAGGCTGCGTCAGACGAGGAAGCAGCCTGAGGTTCATAAAGAGCGTATTAAATGTTTGATAAATTGCTTCATCTACTGAGGACATTAATCAGTAAATTGTCTGCTGCTGCTGCTGTGGAGACAGACAGGATCAAGATTACTGTGAAATGTATTTTTCATCACGTTTGTGTTTATATATCTTAAAGCTGCCGTGATGACATTTTGAAAACATAGAGCTTCACTGCATACAGAGATTCTACTGATCCGACTGCGGCAATGTAAATGTGATGTTACAGAGTCCAAACTCTTAAATTGGGTTAAATGTTAAAATGGGATTTTAAAATGTGCTCTTACAGAAGGATTTTGGAGACCACGTGAATGATGAGTGGTAATTATGAAATTGAGTCACCAAGTTTTGGGTTGCTTGATTTTCATTTTATATTCCTCAGGAGCTTCCAGATTTTTTGTGTTATTTTGCAGCAGCCCTCTAACATATTAGACCCTATTTAATGTTTTTAAGATGTACCTCAACTGAAAAAAGCAAGGCCATTATTTCCAAGTACCTCTGTTTTAGAAGTACAGTTAGAAGTATATTTGTGATGAGCACTGATGTTTTATATGTTCTGCTCCTGTTTGCTTTTGAATCAACACTTCCTCATTCAGGTCCACATTAAACATCCCACCTGTTTAGGAAGCAGAGCTCCACACAGGTGATGTGAAACATCTGCTGTCAAGTTTCATTAACTGCAACGTGCAATGAAACTGCACCAAAGCTGAGTTAATAGCAATAAAATGGAATGAATGAGTGAATGAAGTGAAAGAGAAGCACATTAATAACATGATACTAATTAATGCAACATTACCTGTAATCTCAGGCATTTGGGTCCAAAGTGTCAGTCTTGACTGAAATACACAATATTTGTGTATTTAATATTTTGTATAAATAAACAAATAAATAAACTAAAGAACAGCTCACAATTTTCACCCATGAAAAAACGAATCTCTCTGATCCTAATTGAATTGCTTGCAAGTTGTTTTCAAAGTTCGTGTTATATAGCAACCAAGAAAACGTTTCCTCAGCGGTGATGCTCGGGCATCGGGCTCGTCTTTTGAGCTGGAGAACAAGGGAGCGGTCTGATCGTAGCCTGCATAGTGAGAGGAGGCCGGTGTAGATGGAAGGAGAACGACAGGATGTTGGAAGGGGTGAGAAGAGTTGAAATAAATAGTAAAAGGTTAAAGGAACGTAAGGAACGCAAGATAAGGGGTCTACTTTTCTGTATGTTTTTGGTATGAAAAGAAGGGTTCGCTCTAAGAATAGCCTTCTTCTACAAAGTTTTCCTGCTGTCCCATTTGTTTTATTTTTCTCCTTTTTTCTGTTGAAAAGGAAAGGAAGTTGTATCAATATCAGAGCTCATGTTAGGGAACAAAAAGAAGGAGAGGAAGACAGGGAAAGAGGGATGATTGGATATAATAAAAGAAGTAGAATGCACTTTGGGATGTAAAGCAGAATGGAGGAAAGTGTTGCACTTAATGGAGGAGAAAGATGGAAGGAAAAAGTAAAGTAAAAGAAGGTGATTTCAAATTGGACAGGGTGGAGGAACAAAAATGGTAAACGGACTGGTTCTTATATAAACTGCTTTTCTACACTACATGGAGACTAAAGTCTAATTCATCCATTCACGCCACCACTTTATCCTGTGTCTGTTTTCTATCTAACATTCTGACATTCACACTGATAAATGCATCAGGAGCAACACGGGATTCAGTATCTTGTCCAAGGATACTTTGGGATGCAGACTGGAGCAGACAGGGATCAAACAACCAACCTTCCGATTAGTAGATGACCCGCTCTACCTCCTGAGCTACAGCCACCCCAACGAAGGTGAAGGATGTGTTGATGCTCAGTGGAAAGAGGAAGAGAGAGTGGACTGTCGGCAGGAAAGGAAGAAGGAAAGGATGAAGGAACAGAGGAAGGAGGATTAAAGACAGTTGAATTGTAAAATAAAAGAATAAAAAAAAGATTGGATGGTAAAAAAGAAAGAAAGAAAAAAGAAGAGGTTAGAAGATTTTAGAAATGAGATGAGACTGAGAGAATTTTAGGAGAGAATTAAAATAAATGGAAATAAGGCTCAGTAGAGTTGGAGAGGAGGAAAGAGGGAAGAACAAGAAGAGTGAAGTGCTTGTGTGCTGGTTGTGGTTTTAAAACCAATGATTTTTCCTCAGGCTGAGTGGTGAGGCTGCTCCTCGAGGTTGTAACACACTCTGCTCTCATTTAGTGTCCAGTAGCATCAGGTGGACACACAAGTACGCACACGCACATTCTCAATTGACAAAAGTAAAATGGCTCTTTAATGTCTCCATACACAGGCTGTGAAAACAAATTTTCTCCCGAGAGACAATAGAGTGTGGAAGTGTAAACACACGGACACACTGCATACAGTGTGTATGTGTGTACAGTGTGTATGTGTGTCTACAGTATGTTAGGAAGAAAAATGTAATCATCATTTACCTGCCTTTGTGTAGCCCCAGCCTGAAAAAAATCGCTTCCCTTTGACTGCAGGAGCGAGCTTTGTGTAACAAGTGGATGAAGTTTGTCCTGATTAGCAACAGCCTGATTCTAGAGGCTTGAAAAAGTCCCACATCACACCTGCTGTTGCCTGACAGGAGTATGAAAAAAAAGAAAAGAAATTCCTGCTTTTTGCTGTAAAGTAGCAACTAGCTTTGTTATATCAACTACAATCTGAAAAATAAAATGTTGATCCAAATGACATAAGTTCTTTTATCAGAGGGTGTACAGAGACTACGCAGAAACCAATGCACACAGCAATTTGTCGAGACTGCACAGACTCGTCCACTGGCTTCTACGCAAAAAGGGCAGCGACTGTAGATGTGTAGACTAGAACATAGTTTCACCTTTTTGGTGTCGGCAGCTGTGATCATCTGCAAAGAGGTTATTATCCTGGCCAAGGCTGCTCTGTAGAAGGAATATTGGCTAAATAAATAAACAAACTAACTTAAATGTCCTCAAGTTGTTTCTTGACTTTAAAAGTAGCCAATTTTAAACTCAGTTTCCATCCTTTTTTTTTTTTTTTTTTTTGCTTCATGCAGCTTCAGCAGATGAAGCAAACTGAAAACGACCACCCACTGGTGAAAAGCACTTAATTTAGTTTCCTCCCCCTTATACTCTTCCATGGCAGATTGTTGTAGGCAGGCCATGCAAATTGTCTGTTTGTACAAAATTCTCAGGACAAACTTTATAACTATAACTTTAGCCCCACTATATGTCTGTATCAGTATATGTTTGCTGGTCTAAAGATCCCAAAGATACAGTATCTTGATTCTATCTGTTATAGCAAACTAAAACTAACCACCCCCCCCCCCCCAAAAACAAAAATGTGCAGAACATATAGTTATTGGCTATTTATTCTACTTCACTTTCAGCAGGTTTAATTTCTATTGAAAATACATTTTTTCCCTTCTCTCTACCCAGGCATCATAGATTTGGAAGAACAGCAGAATAAACTGCTCACAATCAGGCTTTTAGCCTGCATTATGTATTTATTGATTTCTCCTCTGCTGTAGTGCTGAGAACCCCCCCCCCCCCCCACACACACACCTTTTTTTTTTGTTGTTTTGCTCAACCAACGAGCTGATTCATTTTTTCAATCACACATTCATGGTTTGTTATGAGAGGGGGATTTTGGTCTGGATTTCTATTCATATAGCAATATGTTCTGGCCCAGCGAACAGCATGTCAACAGGGAGCAGGAGGAGATGAGCCTCCAACCACGTGCAAGTGAGCATTGGCTGCATCGCAAAACTCTGTACTAAGAATGATTGCAGAGCTGTTTTTGATGTGTAATACATTAAAAGAGGAATATATTAGGAGTGGAGGTTAAAGAGACAATGATAAAAGGCAACCTGTCACAGAGAGGGTCTTGTAATGTCTTTTTTAAGGCAGTGCTGCTTTTAATGATCATCTCAAGAGTGATGTGAGATAACATCCACTTAACAATTCACCCCTAGTCCCAGTATTAGACACTCATCTACATCTAACTGACTGTTATTATGCACGCTTCTGTATACAAATGTAACTTTATTGTTTGAGGTGGCTGCAAGCAGACAGCTACCAGCTATTGTCAAGGCTGGCGGTGTGGCAGGCAAAATTAGGACCCAATTGCAGGACTCCAAAAGCAGGGATAAAGCCTATAATGCTTTATTGAAGAGATCAAAGGCAAAGTACAAAATCTTCCCCACGAGCAGAACCAAAGGCATATCACAAAACTGAGAACCTTCAAGGCAAAAACAGGAACAGACAGACACACCGCTGAGAGGGGACAACGCGACAAAGAACAGAGGGAAACTGAGGTAATATATACACAAGGGGTCATGAGACAACAGGAAATAACTGGGAGAGAAACACAGGAAGCAAACCTAAACACACCACACAAGGACCAAAAGCACACCAAAAAACAGGAAGTGGCAAACACAGAGACCAAGACTAAGACACGTGAACTTGACATAAGGACAGGAAGGTAAACAAACACTGAGACACAGCTGACTTCGCACAAGCGGAGCTCAGGCTAAAATGCAGAGACAAAGGCAAGACAAAGGTGGACTGGATCACAAGGGAACATACAACGTAAGAAGCAAAGAAAAATACAGAAGCCCCCAGAAATCATAATGTCAAAAGATGATTGGTGGACGAAGAATGGGTTACCATCCCACAGCAGTGTGTGACCAAGCTGGTGACCAGCATGAGGAGGAGGTGCCAGGCTGTTGTGGCTGTTGTACAGTTCTTCCACATGCTGCTGAGGCCCATTTTTGTTAAATTAATAAATTGTTAAGTTGCCAATATGTCTTCTTCCTGCAGACTTCAATCACCCAATCAAATAAACAGCACCAAACAAGAGTCAGTAGCAGATTAAGCTGTTTGGCATCGGCAGAGAAGATTTGGCAACTCTGCTGCTGAACTCACGTTTTCCTTACAAATGTGACACCATTCAAGGGGAAACAAACAGGCTTTCCAACAGTATAAGAATTATTGCCCAGTAACATTGTTACAACAAAGAAATAATCGCCCAAATATAAATTACCTTACTTTTTGTTTATAAAATCACCACTTTTATAGTTTAACTGAAGGGGAAAATAAGCTGCAAACACCAGGCTGTGTATCAGGCTGTTAACATGCTTATTTCTGCTGCAGGGTTGAGTGTTTCAGTATGGGAACGTATGAGGATGTTTCAGTATGGGAGCGTATGAGGATGTTTCAGTATGGGAGCGTATGAGGATGGACTCACTGTAGTCATCCTTGCAGTTTCTGGCCCTCGCAGTTTGTGGTGTGTTTCAGACTACTTATCTAATAAATCAAGTTACACCAATTAATAAAAAAACAAGAAATAAAAGGTGATGTCAGGGTATACACGGTACTAAATGTACTTGTACCTGTATTTCCATGTGTATGACACAAACTGCTGCTTCATCCGTTTCATCACATTTTAAAGGACCGCAGGGAATACATTTACATATTAACCATAATGCTGTAAAGCTCATGTGAATAGTGTGTACATGTTGCTATAACCAGATGCAGCAGCATTCTGTAATTAATACACTAATTATTTGAATTGATGGTCTGATTAGCATAAGCAGTGATGATTGTTGATCATGTTGGGACTCTGGGGCAGATCAAGTTCCTCGTGTTGAGAGCAGAATGAACTTAATTAAATCCCATTAATACTTTTTTTTGCTGTGAACATCTCGAGTAGAGATTATTAATCATTCGTGTCTGCAGCATCTCGACAAGTGGACAGTTTATCTGTGGCAGGGCCAACATTTGTTTAAAGTCTGGGGGAAAAAAAAGTACTTCAGTTAATATAAAGGGTGCTTCAAATGTTAATAGTGGCACTTCTAATACAGTAAGGACCATTAATGCTGCTGTTGGAGGATATCAGTGTCACTGCAGCTGCATAACTGTCCCCACCTACTCAGTTCAGGATAATGGGCTGACAGTGGTTACAGCAGCATCAGCACACCAGTTCTAAGTAGCACCTTGACATGCATCTTATTGGACTGCCATCAGGTTGAGCTGCACTGCAAGATAAAGCAATAGAAGGGCACATCCACCCACAGGTAATTTCTTTTTCTGCTGATGGGGGATACACATATGTCAGAATGTTAACTGGGAGTTGGTGTTTATAAAGAGAAGAAATTCTCCAGTGTAATTCATTTAGAGCAAACGCATTCATCTGCATAAATACCATCGGATAACACAGCATTTGTCTCAGTGGCGCTGATGCCTAAGAAAAGCTGTGATCTGTTCCATTTTTTTTTTCTTCTGGTTTGTTTATGTTGGCTAGGATTTGGCACCCCGTGAGTCCTGTAGGATTCCAGTGGGATCAAAGATGTATTATTGTACAGTGTGTCACAGAGGGTCGGGATGATATGAGGGAAAAAAAAACCTTGGAAGAAAATTCAGCAGGGAGGAATTAACATCTGTTGTTTTCTCTGCCAAGGCTGTTTCAGCATGGGGTTGCTCAGAGAAAGATCAGGAAAAAAAGAAAGCTTCTTTTCACAAATTGAACACTTAAGGCAGTCAGAATGTACAAAAAAGGATTCGCGATGGGGTGTGTTTGGACAAGTAGGTTATTATGGTATCAAAGGTAGCTTGTTTATGTGGCATTTTGTGATCAGGTCAAGGTCAAATGCACTTCAGATTCATATAAAGTTATTTACTGAATTGTAATTGATTTGTGGGCAGCACGGGCCTGTCTGTGTGGAGTTTGCATGTTCTCTGTGGGTTTTCTCCAGGCTCTCTGGTTTCCACCCACAGTCCAAAGACATGCAGTTAGTGGGGTTAGGCTAATTGGTGATTCTAAATTGCCCATAGGTGTGAATGGCTGTCTCTCTGTGTTAGCCCTACGACCGGCTGCCGACCTGTATGGGGTGTACCCTGCCTCTCGCCCTATGATATGATAGGCTCCAGCCCCCCTGTGACCCTGAAAAGGATGAGTGGAAGAAAATGGATGGATGGATGATTGATTTGTCTCTTGGCTTTCCGTTTTTCTAGCCTTATGTTAAGCAGACATGAAGACAGAAGAATGAGTAAAGTTTTCACAGCTCAACCACAGAGCTTTGGGCAAACAGGTGCTACTCCACCCAAAAAATTGAAACAAAAAGCCAAATTCTAGCAGAAATGTCCTGACCTACCTAATTATTCTTGTTAAAAACAATAAAATGGGGTGTAAGACCCCTAACCCTATGTCAGTCAACAGAGAAGAAAGTCTAACTCCTGGGTAGTTCTCCAGGGGATAGCAAGAGGATACGGAACAATAAATCTGAACCCTAAAGAACAATCCTAACCCCTATCCCCCTAACCCTACTGTACCATTGTGGGATCATGATAGAATACAATAAAATCAATGTTGAAGCACTAGTAACCTGACGCACCAAGAGCAGCGATTGTTAAGGCGCTCATACTAAGTCAGAGCTGCCTTGAATGACAAGTTGGCAGCACTTTAAAAAACAGATGCTGTGATTAATGTTGTAGTCTGGTTGCAGCATGGGACTGGGGCCCTGATCCAATCAGCTGGTGATAAAAGGCAGAATGGAGGAGGAGCAGCAAGAGGAGGAAGACAGGATGGAGAACGAGTGCATGCTCCAATCGGGAAAAGGGCACACACCCTAATCAGCATTCAAATCAGTCAGAGTGTACGGCGCTACAAGAGGAAGGAGTGCAACATCCCAGGACTGTGAAAGTACAATTTGTGCTCTGGCCTCAAAAAGCAAAAGTGTTACAGTTGTTCTGAAAAGCCACACGCAAAAATGCTGGCTTTGTTTACCAGGCCATGCAGTAACACTTTCACCACACCAACCATCCGAACCAATTTGTGAAAACTGTTGTTCTCAAATTTTTGATGCCAAATTGGGAAATCAGCACATGATTGAGGGCCACACAGAGAAAAACAGTTTGTAATGTATTTGTTTAGAGGATTTTAGTTTGTGTTGCGATTGTCATTTATGCTGGTTTATAGTTTTTAATGTGGTGGCTGCTGCAGCTGTATTTTCAAAGTTTTGGTAAGTTTTGGTGTCACTAGAGCAGAAGAGTTGAAATCTAGGAGAAATGCTTCCTTGATCAGAGTATGACATGTAGTGTAGGTGAGTGAAGTGTACAGTAGTGGTAACGGGGTCACACAATTTTACAAAGGGTCTCTGTTTGGAGGCACCAGAAGGTGGTTAAAGTAGTGATGCATTGGCTTACCAGAAAATATAAGAATGCAAGAAGGTGCCAATGCAGAAGTGTCAAAACCTCCAAAAATGAGTCAGCCTCCACTGACTTGTGCTAAATGCTTAACTGCATATTTACAGCATGTTACAAAAACAGTAGTTGAATCAATGGGTTTTGTTAACTCTTAAATTTAGGAGCATGGCCGCATTACTTAACAGGCTGCAGACCTCATGGAACTGCACTTGTGGTCAGCTGTTCACCCACAGCTACCCATCGTGGGTCTGTGTGCCCAAAGCAGTTTTGCCCTTTGGGGCCCTCATATGGGTTTTCTGTGGGCAAGCCAATTGTGGACTTGCCCATAAAAAACCCATATGGGGCTCATGTAAGCTAGTCCATGCAATTTTGCCCTTTAGTACCCACAAGAGGCAATTCCATGAAGGTTCTCTGTGGTCAAACCCACTGTCAGGCTTACCTACAGAAAACCATCATTGGCCCTCTTGTGGGTTAGCCCATGCAGGCTCACGCTAATTTTAACCCTCTGGGCCCTCATGATCGGCTTACCAATAGGGACCCATATAGGAACCCCAAAGGGCAAAACTGCTGTTCATCCTGTGTAGGCACACCCACTTGGCATCGCCCTGCCCACACAGCCCCACAGTTCACTCACACCTACCCACTGTGGGCCCACATGAGTATGTTTGCTGGCATGTTATTTATAATAAGGAAACACCATACAGGGAAATTTCAGTCTTGTGGAAAAGATGAAACAATGGAACAGAATTTATTATACTGTCAGAAATATGAGGCTGATTCAAAACCTCTGTAAACTGGATCTTCCTGTAAAGCTATCAGGCCATATTCCATTTTCTAAGTGTGTTGGCATAATGTTTGCTAGAGTCTCAATGGCACTGGTGCCCTTTGGAGCATTTATTTTAATTATCTGATAAATAACACGCTGTGCTGTGAGCTACAAACCAGTTTATGCTTCAGTTTTGTTGAGTGAAATTCTAATATTTTATTAGTCTGTTACATACTTGCCACTAATTAGCAGGTTGCAACTTGCTAACCAGGTTTTCCAGTGTTAGCTCTGCACCTGATAGTCCAAATATAATCACTTCTGGCAGCAGCCAGAATGTTAATGAGGCTTCAATCATGCATCACAGAGGTGATGATTTATTCTTATCTTTTTTTGTTTCTCATCTACATTGTGTAACAGTGTACATCACTTTCCTTTTAGCAGTCAGGCAGAATAACAGGATTGAAGGTTTTGGATCTGTGTGAGTGATCAGGAGCACTGCAGAGCCTGGAAATGGGGGTTATGGCCCCAATGTATCCATCTTCATCCATCTATAATCTCATCGTAAGCGGTAGATTCAGTGCACACATCGCCACCATCTCCAGCTCCCTGTGGTCCGCGTGACCAAATCCACATCCACATCCAGACTACTAATTAGTAAGGAACCGTGGGTCTCCAGGGAGCTCATTCCAGACGAGTCCTGCTGCCTGAGCCTCTGTTGGATGTTCAGAGGGAACGGGGCCCTCAGGGGCGCAAAGGAGGGATTGTCAAGATGAGATTCACTCACTCACACACCCACAGTGGCATACATGCTTTATTTTGTGACGGCATGTTGAAGCAGTATACGAATATTACTCAGCATGCTGTGACAGCTTTTGGACAGTGTGTACTGCTTTTAGTCGCATCTTATCCAGATCAGCTGTCAGAAAAATGCTGAGGTGATAGTTACGGCAGGTTTGACACAGATTTGAGTCCCAACTTTACTTTTCTGTGCTTGTTGCAGCCAGAGTGCAGTTAGATGTCTTCAGGGAAAGGTTATGCAGAAGCACCATGATATCATGTTTGCACCTGAAACGTTCTTTACGTGATAGGTCGTGTTTTTGTGTTTTGTGACTTGTTTTCTGTTACTGTCAGAGAACAATCTGTCAGGGGCTTTTTGGAGTCAATCAGCGCTGTTTTTAGTCACAAATAGGGTTTTATGGCATGAGTTAAAATTATTATTCTCTTACTGTATTGGTATTATTAACCCATGATTTTCACTTTATGAATCTCCCTGAAGAAAACAAAGGTTATGTAGCAGCTTCCACCTGGCAGACATCATTGCTGCACATCATTGCCTACTAATGCTTGTTTCATGCTACTGCAGTTGTGTCTGTTTGTGTAGGTATTTGCCAACAGAGACCTAAACAAATGCGCTCCCGTGCAGTCCTCCAAAAACCCTACGGCGTGTGGCTTGACTGCGCGTAGGTTGAATGCTGTTTAGTGGACAAGTAGAAACAGAGAACAGTCTCTAGCACGAAATTGGTCGCAACGAGTTATATAGCGCTGCATCAAAAGTAAAAGTTGCGCCTTTTGAAATGTTGATTGCAGCAGTAAAGGCACAGCTTTTACTTTGAAGGCAAAGGTCCAGCTGTGTTGCAGTTTTCACAGTTTTTCTACCACTCAGTGAGTAGTTTGCAGACAAATCAGCATCTTCCATGCAAACTACTCACAACCGTGTCAACCTGCGAGTGACCAAAGCAATCGTATGCAGCACTGCATACCTCTTTGCAACCAATTTCAACCTAGCAACTACCAGCAGCTGCTCACCAGCTGAATACTGTAACTGACAGCATATACAAACAAAAATCAGCTTTTTTTAAGTGCAATATTTTATTTTCATAATTAAATAAATTATTAAACTTACAGGATCTTCTCTCAGTTAAACAACTCTGAATATAAAATGCTTTGCTACTGTAAAGAGGTACAATTAATGATACAAAAAACGAGTTGCTGTGTCTTATCATTTATGAATAAAATGCTTCACTTTGCTCCTGCTTCCTGTGTCCTCAGGTAAAGGTGACGTGTTCGGAGACGTCTTTTGGAAGGAGACCACTCTTGCGCATGCGTGTGCAAACGTTCGAGCGCTGACCTACTGCGACCTCCACGTCATCAAGAGGGAAGCTTTGCTCAAAGTTTTGGAGTTTTACAGTTCCTTCGCCAACTCTTTCTCACGCAACCTCATCCTCACCTGTAACTTGCGCAAGCGGGTAAGGCATTCAGCTCTTTGTACACAGCACATAAATATTAATAATGATAGACATCACTTCACAGTCTGACAAATCCTTCATGGTTGCTGTTTTCTGGTTAGGTGGATTTAATCAATACGGTGTGAATGTTCAACAGCAAGCTATTTTAATTTAATTTCTGAGAAGCTAAATGCTACAACACATAGCGCCAAAGCTACTTTTGCTATGGAAAAATAGGCTGTCTTTTGCGAATTTAGAAAGCTTTGATGTTGCAACTGAGAGCAAAGTATGGCTCCACTAGTGCTGAATTAATTAAAAATCGATCCATGTGAACTAATTTGACTTGCTAACTGTCTTGCACGTTTTCTCGTGCAGTGTCAGCAGACTTGCAGGTGCACAGATGCACATAGAGCTTTAGTGGTTATAATGTACGGACACAGGTATGTGTTTTTTGACATTTTACCGGATGAACGTGTGTTTTCTGATACAGTTGCTCATATTTTATCGAACCATTCAAGCAGAAGAGTTTCATAGCCACACGCAAGGCTTGCTTTTTTTTTTTTTTAAAGGATTTCTGTCTCGTCTCTTCTTTTTTGAGAGGCATTTAAAAGTATAGTCTTGAGAACACAAATCATAATCAAATAGACTGAGCTGACTATTTGACCTGCTATTCTGGTGTATTTTTGTCCTTTCTTTGCACATCATATTGTCTGATTTTCTTTCATAACAGGTTTGTTGTTGTTTACTGGTCCTATTCCATATTTCATATTCCCTCAGCTCAATAGGTTTGTTTTCCTTGGCGAGGCTTAAACACCATAAATTATACATACAAATACAGATTGCCTTTTTATGTGTTGCACACTTTTGCCCACTTTTATTGACATCCAAACAGGCAGTCTTATCTCTCTTGGCGGCAGGTTTCACTGCCTTTGAGTATATTGTTTATAGATCATTATTTATTGATGGTCACGTGAATCCTTTTTTCAATCCATTAAACCTGCATCAAGGGTCGTGCAATCATATTGATATATGGTGTAAACAATAACATAAGAAATGAGTTATTCAGAATAATAAGTTTACCCTGTTACCAATGTTTATTTGTTTTTGGCTCCTTCCCACTTTAGTAATAAACAGTATAATAATATAGTAATACACTGTTAGTTGCATGTTCCTATGGGTCTATGGATGGATTTTGTGTTATCTGTGAAACTTGTGTTAGACTTACTCAGAGTGGGCAGTTAATTGGCTCTCCTTCGCTCCTCCTCTCAGGTAATGGATATGTATTGAACATATTAGACTCTCGTCTAAAGGAAATTACCTTAAAGCAGGCTGCCGATATTTGCTCGTGTGTGAAAAAAGTGACGGCCGCACATCGATCCAGCCCTGTACTTTCAGTACTCTCTGCAAACGCGCAGCTTCAGCCTGCGTCAAGTACAGATATCAGCGGCTCCCACTGTGATTTCACAAGTCTGTTAAGCTGACCCTTCTTACTCAATTTTGGATTGTGGGTGTCTGCTACTTATTTTTTGCAGTTACATAAAACCAAACAAAAGTAGAAACAAAAGGCCGATGCTACATTTATTCCTGACCGCAAGTTATCTTGGGATATAAATCGAAGGCGTACAGCTTTCACTCATTTTATGTGTTCAATTCTTTTCTACACATTTAATGCATGTGTAATTTTCTTTTAACTGAGAAATGTTGTGTTATTAAAGATAACCCTGTAATTTACAGCTTGTGTGTAACCATATTTCTGGTTTCATAAAAATATATATTTTTTACACAAAGAATTATATTTTTATTTTATAAAAATAATGGTGCTTTTTTAAATACAAAAAGAATATATATATATATATATATATATATATATATATATATATATTTTTTTTTTTTTTTTGGGGGGGGTGGGGG
>JAVDPK010002808.1:437097-451587 GCA_034780415.1 Cichlasoma orientale
TGTGTGTGTGTGTGTGTGTGTGTGTGTGTGTGTGTGTGTGTGTGTGTGTGTGTGTGTGTGTGTGTGTGTGAGGTCTGAACTCTGAGTTATAACGATTTTTGCACAAACTGCAGCAGTGTGCAGGTGAGGGCTTTAAAGCAGCGTACCTGTAGAGCTGTGCACCTCTGCTGCTGCTGCTGGGTGGGAGCACGTGTTGATTAATGAGCGGCAGAACAATAACTGGCACAACACCTGTTGGACCAGATCAGTAGAAATAACAGAATACTCATCCTGCCAAAACGGAATATCGAGAACACTTTTCACATTTTTTCTTTCATATTTAACGTATCCGTCATTATAGAGAAATGAAGTGTCAGGTGTGACGATGATGACTGATTGGACATTGTTTCCTTCACACTGTGACCACATTTTAAAATATTGCTGCTGACTGCAATGAACACATTTGAAATGTGGAGTTTATTTTTCTCTGATGCAGCTCATACTTACATAAAAGCAGGAATAAGACATTTATCTCAGTGTTTGAAAATACAGTCAAAATTAGCCATTTTTGTAGTGTCAGGTTGTGACTAGCAGATTTTCTCAATACCAATAATTTCCTTTAAAAATAAATTAACTATTAAGTGTATAAAATATCCCCCATTTTCAGATGACCTCTTCCTGAGTCTCAGTCAGAATAAACACAAACTGTGGAGGATCAAACCTGCCAGAACTAAATGATCAATGAGTAACTACACATAGAAATCAATATGGCAGCTCCACGTAGCAGCCTGAACGCATTTCAGATACTGTCTTAAATCCTGCTGGAGATATCCAGCTCAGGAAACTCCAAGACACCCGGACCTCCCAGTGTTCAAGCCTCAATAAAACTTTATTAAGTAAAGTGGGGAGTGGGTGGGTGGGTCGCGGGGGGGGGGGTATTGCTTATGGAATAAAGCTTTTAAGTCAACTGAATTGTCATAATTCAGAAGAAAAAAAACAGATAAATGTGGAGGGCTGCATCAGGAAGGACATCTGGCATCAAACCTTTGCCAGATCAAAAATGAGAATCATCGGTAAGATTTCCACGTCAGATCGGACCGGGGGGGGGGGGGGGGTTAACAACAACCACCCCGGTGCTGTCGACCAGCTGATGTCAGCTGAAGGCAGCGGAGGAGAGGGGGAAGGAAAGGTAGCAGGGATGCAGAGTAGGAGGGATACAGAAGGTGAGATGGATGGTCCTCTGTGGCGCCCCCTACAGGGAGCCGAAAGAAGACGAAACTGTATCAGGCTTCTGCACAGTTACAGTTAATGACAGTAAAGTTCTAAGTAGTTTAGCCCTTTATTGTTAATTTTAATTTTGGCAGTGGTGAATCTACATAGAGACATTTTTATTTTTTGCCTTATATGTTTTATTAAAAACATACTAGTTAATATTCTGATTGATCAAAGGATCATTTTAATTTCTGCAGAGCTGACTGGAAAGATCTGTGTTGTTGGGGGGCAGCGAAGTCTGCGCCCTGGACCCCGCAGCAGGTGGATCCGGCTCTCCTCTCGGTGTCTGGAAACACGGTCGGAGTGAGACCTCCGCAGTGTCGGTCGGTCTTCTCGGTGTCTGGAACCACAGTCGGAGTGAGACCTCCTGCTCCCGGTTCTCTGACAGCTGCTCGGTGTGTAACGGAAGACATTTTGAGCTTGCCGTGGTCCCGGGGCCGTTACTGGAGTGTCAGATTGAAGTCGGGGCTGATGTGCTGGACATTGCGCCGTGAAAAAGTCGAGCTTTAACGGAACATCTCTGAAGTTTGTGTAGCCAGCTAGCTTAGCTCACAGTCGCACAGCTAGCACACTCCTAGATGCTAGTTAGCTAGCGACACCTAGCTGGCCTCCTCCTCCTCCTCCTCCTCCTCCTGCACCTCCTCCTCGACAGCCGGTCCCTTCTCGTAGACATAATGGCTTTAAAACGAATTTCTAAGGTAACACACCACCCTCTGCTTCACCTTTATTTCTGATCGTGTTTGATGTGAGTGTGCGGGCAGCTAGCAGTTAGCCTGTCCTCTGCGCCGCTGCAGCAGCAGCAACATTTGGCGTTAAAAAGCGGTGAAATGCAGCTCCGTGCAGCGGACTTTAAAGTCGTGTTTATATGCAGGAATCAGCCGCGCTCAGGGTCAGGTCTTACCCGAGAAACAGCCCCTGTTAGTGCGGGCTGTCGAGGTTCAAATTTAACGACGGTTCGGGCCTGAAGCGGGTCTGCTCTCCGGTTCGTTTCTGCTCCGCTCATTAGCGAACACAGTTTATTACCTTATTATTATTAACCCTTCTTTCTGAGTCCGCTTCAACACGTCTCAGAGTGAAATATCCTAATTTCTATTTCACTACATGTTCTGGCAGCTTTAATCGCAGTCACAGCTTTTAAGCTCTGCAGGTTTCTCTGTCCTGCAGCGTTTGGTTGGGCAGGTAAAAACTCAGGTGAGAGCAGCCGATGGTACCCTGGAGATGCAGCTTCGGGTCCAGATGATGACAGATGTCTCTGTACCCTGAATAACTTCATCTGGGTGATCCAGAGTGGTCACTGTAAAGTGCACTGCAGATGGACAGATGTTGGTGTGTCCATGCAGAAGAATGACCCAGTGAGACCGGCGCTTACGAAACACGTAATGTTCTCATTTTTGCAGTGTGTGAGGTAAATACATGAGTCTGCCATGTTTTTAGTACAACATCATAAACAGCAGTGAACATGACGTCCACTCCTCGTGCTCAGATGAGTAAAACCGGAGCCTCATTTTCTAAATCTAAATTGTAAGCTGTTTATGTACGGTGGAAAAACGGTGATCACAAATCTTCCCCTCTGCCCTGATTTCAGTATCATGACTCCACGATGTGAACCCCACAGTAGCTAACAGGGTGAGAGGTCAGGAGTTCAGAGGCCTTCTTCTTAGTCCTCCTCTCCTCTGCCTTGGAAAATATTTTTAGTTTCATTTTGTTCAGTTCTATAAAATGATGAACGCAACCCAAATATTAAACATAGACTTTCCTTTGCTAGGACCTCCAAATAAGACGCCCAGCAAACGGCAAACTTATCCCTCCAATATAGAATGCCTTTATTTGTCATTATACAGAATGTACAGTAATATATCGGCACAGCTTTCATTGTGGAACTATTTCTTAACCGAGACTCTCGAGAAAAGTTATTCAGTGTCCAAATGATTTCTCAGATAACCACAAGTTAGACTGATTTGTGTGATGGTTTCTGACAGGCTGAAGAGCAGCACCAATCAGCATCTGCACCCTGGTTTATAACGCTGCACAGTTAGGCCCGGTTTATGGGCACAGTTCAACACCATCATGCACCTCTGAACGCAGAGTGAACGGGCTCAGAAAAGATGCGAATACGGGAAAATGTGTGATGGATTGAACCGAGTAACGAGCATTTTTACACAGTAAGGATCTGCTGTTACGATCAGGGGAGAGCAGCATGACGCAGCCGACCAGCTACAGCTGATAAACCAGAACTACGCAGAAACATTAAAATACCATAAACAGCATATTAACTCATAGTCAGAGCCGTGGGCTGTAACTACGAAGGTCAGCGTGTCCACCCGGCTCTACAAAACCTCCCAGCCCTGTCCGGGATGGTGGTTATTAAGTATTGTGTTAACTCGGGCTCTCTGCTGCAGGATCGACATTAAACAGGAACGTTTTCTGTGTTGTTTCACTTTTCTGCAAAACTGTAGACCAGGTGATAAATATTTTTAAAATGTAACAGCTGCAGACGAGCGAGAAAAGATGGCAAACTAATGATTTCTTTTATTTATTTGAATTGCTCCCAATTTTTTACTGAGGTACTCATATTGTACTTATGGGCAATTTTCAATTTATAAATTTTATTTCTGTGATTTTTATTTTTTTGTCTCTTTTAATGAACCTTAACTGGCATTACTTTATTTTTATTAAAATCTTTTAAAATTGATCTTAAATTTTACTGGCCTATGCTTTATGTATGTGTAGGCTGATTTAAATTTGAATTTAAATCAATAAAATAATTGTTTTAATTTCTAGGACTTGTCTTAATGACCCCACCTTTACTTTACTTTATTTAAATACAGTTTTATTTCTCTTTCATTTTGCTGATGAGCTCTTATATAGGCTACTTTAAATTTAAATCCATCATTACTTAATAGCTCTTATTTTTGCTGATGTGCTCTTTTTATACATTTTATTTATTTCTAATAATTGTTCCTAATTGTAAAGGCTGAAAATCAATAAACATGGAGTCTTTAAAGAACAGTCATCGTGCTGAAGTCCATGCCAAGCTCGCCTCCTAAACTCAGCCGAACCTGAAAGACGAGCCGTGTGTGCCTCGCCTGTATGTCACATACCAACACACACACACACACACACACACGGGTGTTTGGCTGCAGGCTGGAAACACAAACCGCCCGTCCTATAAGCAGCCGTGTGTTTTCTCCGGCCTCTCGGCTCTTCTGTCCTCGATTAAAAATAGACTCTGCTGCTTACACATCAATAAAAGCCTCAGTGTGTCCGTGTGTTTTAATGCAGCCTTCACACAGGAGACGAAACTTCAGGCTTTTCAAAATAAGTGTCTCTTATTTAGTTCCTTCAGAGTAAGACTGCAGTCACGTTGAGCACTGATTTGTGTCCTAAATGGTTTTCAGGTATTTGATCCATAAAAGTAAATAATTAGAGAAAAATGTGTAATGTGGGGATGAAGTGTTATACAGGAGGCATATCTGCATGTGTGTATTCGATTTTAAAGCAGCTCAGCACCCACTCACATTAAGGACTGCAGGAATGAGGCCGGATCTCAGAGAGGAAACGTCCGGTTTTCTGTAAAAGTCTCACCGATCGTGTCTGTGATCAGGATGCTGCTGAGCTCTCGCACACAGGCAGTAATATTTAGACTTCACCGCCTGCCAAGTTTAGCCCGTAACCTGACAGCTTCACCCAGCGCCGCTGGCAGGGCGGCTATTTTCGAGTCCTGACTCCTGGATTCAAACATGTTAAAGGCCTGGTCTCCACACAGGACACACGGAGAGGCTTCTTAGCAGTAAAAACATGGCTGCCATCAGCTTCCAGAGTCATTTTCTCTGAGGAAAACTTCAGAATCACAGAATTCAAACCCTGAAATCAAATGAACTGAGCTAAAGAAAAGTGAGGCACTTTGTTCCTCGCTGAAGCACTCAGAGATCAGGCATCCTAAAAAACATGGCTTTGCTTCCTGTTTCAGCTTCTTCTCCTGTACCAGCACCGAGGTGCTTCTCGCTGTGTCGGGCTAGGATCAGACCTTTCATCCATAATGCCATGCATGCAGTGCCTTGTACTTAGTATTAATGGAATATGCGCCTTTTTGCTACACATTACAGTGTTGCCTTCAGAGCGATGTGATTAGCTGGATGTAGAGTCTGAGTGAATAATCACAGTACAGCACGCTGGTTTTAGGATGGACCCTTCAGTCAAACCTGAGGCGAAGGCTCAGTGCCGACCAGAACTTTCCAAAGTTAAAGAGGAGGAACCGCACGGCCTCGTTTCTCTTAACCACATACAGAACCACACCTGCACAAACAGGTAACAGAGCTGCTCTTACCTTCTCTAGTTCATACAAAGCCTCCCTCTGCTGTGCGGGCACCACAGGACGGAGCGCAGGGCGCTTTACAGTGATCTGAATCCTGCTAATGCTGCCATTCATACCAGTTCATATCTTCTATTTAGGATGTGAAACCGTCATCGGTGAATGTGGGCGGAGCAGACGCGGCCTCGGTTTCATAACCTTTGTTGACTGCATGTCCACTCTGACCTGTTTCTCTCCGTCCAGCTCTGTCCTCCTCCACCTTTGTGCTGTCCCCAAAGGTCAATGTGACAGTGGAACAATAAAAGGCCGATGTCCATCACTTTATAACGATATCCTAATTGAATACGGGCTGCTGCGGCGGGCCACTGACAGGTCTGTACCACGAAAATCGACCAGCTCCTCGGCAGGTCGGTAACTCGGGCAGCAGCTCGTGGCTCGGAAAGCTAAAACCAAACCTAATGTGTAGATTTACACAGAAGTCTCTGAACTTGGACACATGATTCACTAAATGTGACCAATTTTCTGCAAGTTTATTATAAAAAATTTATTATGAAAAACGGCTCAAATACCTGCTGAGCTTCATGTTTGTTTATGGTTTCACGGTCTCTGTAAGTTTTATTGTGTTGTCTTACTGCACTTATTGGGGTTGTTGCTCTGAGTGTTTTACTGTGCAGTTGTACCTTTCTCTCTTCAAACCAGCCAAATTTCTCCCAAGGGAGATAAATAAAGAAATATGATCTTTAAAGCGTCACGCTGTTTGGTATAAATGAGACGAAGACGCTTCAAAGAAGTTTTTAAGTTGTAAGTTTGATGGAAATAAAGTTAAATTAATCCAGTGGCTGAAATTTGGTGCTAAATTACAGCAGCTTAGCTGTTCCTTCACCTCCAACTTATGGCGACTGCCCCTCCCTGAGCCTGGTTCTGCTGGAGCCTTCTTCCTGTTAAAAGGGAGTTTTTCCTTCCCGCTGTCGCCAAGTTTTGCTCATAGGGGGTCGTTTGATTGTCTCTGTATTATTGTAGGCTCTTTACCTTTCAGAATAAAGCGCCTTGAGGTGACCGTTGTTGTGATTTGGTGCTTTATAAATAACAGTGTCAGTGGGTAAAGGTTTCCTCATTAATGGCTCCTGAGGAACAAACACATTTTTTGGTGCTTGTGTCCATTGAAATTATTATTGCTTATAAAGCATCATGACAGCACAGTTTGGTCTAAAGTCTTAACTGATTTTGATTATTTTTTTAAACGCTGTGGGATCGATTTAAAGCAGACGGTTTCAGTTTTCTGAAAGTCTGACTTTAAGGTTTAGGTTCACAGTTTTAACCCGCCGAGAACACCGATTACACCTGTCCTCAGAATCTGGGGATGCTTTAAAGGCCCTGAATGGACTGATGGCAGCAGTGCTGTTATAGAATGTCTGAGAGGGTTTTCAGGAGACATCGCCCCTCCCCGCGCGTACCGATGGTGGATCATTGTGACCGGGTTCTGTGCTGCAGGGAGCAGCGGCAGCTCACAGGGTCGGCCTTTACGGGAAAACTGGAATGAGTTTGTCCTTCTTCTCGATGTACAGTTAGAGAAGAGCTCATTACAAATGTGATTCATCTTAATCTGAGTTACATGTTCGGCTTCCACGTTTAATAAAATAATGAGTTAAAGCGGTGACTGTTCGCAGCAGGTTTGCTTTACACCTTTTAGTAATGTTGATCAGCTGATAGCTGAAAGCCTGTTATGGTTCTTATACAGCATGCCTCACTCAGACCCGTTCATACAGCCGCTCTTTCTAACATTCGCACTCCAGCTCGTCAGGAGCAACTTGGGCTTCGGCATCTTGCCCGAGGATACTTTGGCGTGCAGTCAGGGATCGAACCACCAACCGTCTGATTACTAGGTGAGCTGGTCTGCCTCCTGAGCCACAGCCACCCCGAAGTCACCTTCATCATAAGGTCCAAATATGTTTCGGGGTCTAAAATCTCATTGTACGTCCTGTATAGTGACAATAAAGGCATTCTATTCTAAATTGCTCAAAATCTGACCTCTTGATAGCAAAGGTCGCTGACCTCTGCTGTGGACGCTGGCTCGAGCTGAACCCAGTGAGTTCCAGATAGCTGGAAGCTAAAATCATCAGTGACAGTCCAGTTTCTCGCTCAGCTGAGCGTGCTCAGTGAGCAGCTGCAGGGACGCTTCTGCAGAGCGATCCACCCAGTGAGCGGCGGTAACCACCGGGAACAAACACCCGCTTTCACTTTGGGTGGTGGGCAGGCCGGCTGCTGGCGGTCTGTGTGGGCGGGGCTTTGCCTTCATCCTTGGTAGACTTGATGAGCTGCCTCGCTGAAGGAAGCAGCTTTGCTTGTGTTTGAGGGACCTGCTGGAGAAGATTCCTGACAGGACAAAAAGCCAAACTACAGCCGAGGCTGCTCCTGTTACAGCTCACATCCCAGATCATGGCAGGAATTTAAAAACACCTGAATTTATGACTCGGCATCTGTCGTTTGTCTCCAGGAGCTAACTGACCTGTCCAGAGATCCTCCGGCTCAGTGCTCCGCCGGTCCTGTCGGTGAAGACAGTAAGACCACTCTGTTTGTTTCCTATATGCAAAAGTTCACAAAGAGAGGAACAAATGTGCCGCACTAACACTCTTTCCCTTCCTTTTTTCCAGTGTTTCATTGGCAAGCCACTATTATGGGACCTGTAAGTATCTGTAAGCTGCTGCAGCTAAAAGCTAGAGTCAGTTTGTTAAAGCAGTGGATACACCTGTGTGTGTGTGGCAGCTGACACAGAGGAGTGTGATTCTGTGGGAAACACTGTAGTCACAGTTGCTGCAGGTGTTACACCTGTAACAGGAGATGATTCCGGTGCTATTGTAATCGTTATAGTGGTATTTTGTTGGTAGTGAGTCTGTGTGAGTGTGTAAGCTGTTCTTCCATTTGTGTGTGTTTTTCCTGCAGCCTGACAGTCCCTATCAGGGCGGCGTATTTTTCCTGACTATTCATTTCCCCACAGATTATCCCTTCAAACCACCCAAGGTCAGTTTTTCATTGAGCTTTTTAAGCCTCGAAACATCCTGAAAATAAGCTTTGGAGTGATGTAGCTTTCTGGTTCCTGTCCCCGCTCAGGTCGCCTTTACAACGAGAATTTATCACCCAAATATTAACAGTAATGGCAGCATCTGTTTGGATATATTGAGATCTCAGTGGTCTCCAGCATTAACCATCTCTAAAGGTAAGAAATGCTTTAATCATCACGTGAGGCTGTTTTTCATCCATCTTGTAAGCAGCATTTAAACCCTAAAAATGAATTTTTTAATCCACCGATGCTTTTATTCGTTTTTAAAGGGTTTGACTCCGTTGGTGTGGCGAGGTTAATAGAAAGTGAAAAAATTTTAATTTGACTGCAGTTGATTGGTGAATGTTCCATAATTAGCTTCTCATTTATAGTACAGCTGATCTCAGGAGGTCTCAGCTGATCTCAGGAGGCCTCAGCTGGTCTCAGGAGGTCTCAGCTGATCTCAGGAGGCCTCAGCTGATCTCAGGAGGCCTCAGCTGGTCTCAGCTGATCTCAGCTGGTCTCAGCTAACAGCACTGACCAGAATGATTTTGTTTCTGCAGGGTTAACACACCAGCGTGTGCGAGCTCTTGAATCAGAATATTGTTTTTATCCATGATTTTACTCTTTTAGCATTTTGTAATGAAGATGCCAAATTATTTACTTTCATTGCTGAACTGAGAAATCAGTTTTAGGTTGAATGCTTGGTTCATTTCCAGCAGCTCAGATTTAAAAAGGTGGATTCAGTTTATTTACCTGGAAAATAAAAATGACTTTTGACAGATTTCTAAAATATATTTTAGAAAATATAAAATATTTTCCATCCATTTGCTAACACAGAGAGACAGACAACCACACACACTCACATTCATACCTATGGGCAATTTAGTGTGGCCAGTTAACCTAACCCCAGTAAGTGCATGTCTTTGGACTGTGGGAGGAAACCGGAGTACCCGGGGAAAACCCACGCAGACACGGGGCGAACATGCAAACTCCACACACAGAGAGAGAGAGAGAGAGAGAGAGAGAGAGAGAGAGAGAGAGAGAGAGACCATAACCCAACCATAACCCATTTTGTTCATTTCAAATAAAAAGTGAAGATGACTTCAAGTGTTTCTCAAATTGACATACCAAACTAGTTACTACAGAAAATGATTGGAACTTAAAACTATTACTAGAAGTTTAGCTTTGATGGTATGACATGCATATGTAGCCGACTAGGAATTAGGGCGTCTAGTTGTAAGACGGTTCTATGGCATATTTCTTTACACAACACATGATGTGCAGAAGTGATTAACTGCATTTGTTAGATGATTTAAAATGTATCTTTAAGAGATTTCACAATTTTCTAATTCCATAAATATGCTGCTATGCTGGTTATTCATATATTTGGAACAATAATCTCGGCGTTAGTGGAGCTGCAAACCTTTTTCTTCTGATTATTTAAGATCCTGCCCAGGCCGTTAGACACAAATCGAGGATCTGGAACAGCTGCTAAATGGACCTTGCAGGGAAATCAAGGTTCACAGTGAATTTTGAAACACAGTGTTTACCTCTCCTGCTCCGCCTCAGCATCTTTAAAAGCTTCAGCGAGGTTTTTACAGGCACGGAAGTCTTTTAAACATAAGGTGTACAATAACTGCCTTTAGAAATGTGTAATGACTTTTTGTTTGAGGCATCGTCCTTAGTGTAAGTACAACAGTGTTAGTCAGCGTTTCCTTTGCCATTGTTAGCATTAAAAATATTGACATTTCTCCAAAGACAATATTTTTTAAATATCTAGCAGTAAAATTCATCTCTCTGTAAGCATAACCACACTGCAGTCAAGGTTTGTAACACAATCCATATATGTGTGATTACACATTCATCCAATGTTTTTGCTTTTCCAAATGCTTTCCTCTCCTCTCTCTCTCTGTCTCTTTCTCTGTCTCTCTCTCTCTCTCTCTCTCTCTCTCTCTCTCTACATATAGTATATCTTTACTCTGCATAATTAACTGTACAGTGTTATTTTTCACTCCCTGGCCCATCTTTATCCTTTCTTTCTGGTTCAGCTGTTTTTACTTATTTCTCTTGCTATTGTTTCGTGTTGTTCTTCTGTGCCTGTTATTATTTCAGGTCCTGTTTTCTCTTTCTGTGGACCGATCGTCTCACTGGCGCATGTTATTTCTCTTTGCTTCTCAGCTTTAATTTATCCGCTCAGATAATTTTTTTTCTCGTATCCCATTTTCTACATTTTCCCGCTCTCTTTTTTTAGTCATGTCTCTTTTGTCTCTTCCACATTTTCCTCTTGTTATCCTTTTATATTTAGTGCAGCTGTGCTGTCGGAGCAAATTACACAAAGTGGTTTTATAAAAGACAAAAAAGTGACACGCATACAATCGGAGTGTTTTAATCTGTTCATATGTACAGCACTAAATGTTATACACATTATACACACACATCATACACTGCCTGCACTTAATATTATGCAATATTTCCTCTTCTCTTCACATTTTCTCCTCAGTGTGCAATGTTTTCTATTTCGTTCCTCCCCTCCAGTCAGAATATCATGACCTGAGCAAAATGAAGACATTACTCAGCCCAAACCAGCATCTCTCTGTGAAACCCTAAATAAACCCTGACACTCTCTTTCTGCTCAGCTCTGCTTTTGAATATTTAAACAGCTCTGACGTAGATTTGGGCGGCTCGTAAACATAATGTTGCATTTGTCGCTCTGTCTCTGCACTCTCTTTATAGAGTTATGAAATACAGTTTCTATTTAAACTATCTTTAAAACTTTGAAGTCACAAATAGATATTTGGTGTCACGATGCTTAGAGCACCTCTGCACACACAGCAGACAACACAAGCATATGCATGCTCCCAAGTGTGAGTCTTATTTTCTATTTTAACTGCATGGATTCAGTCCGCTTTCTTGTTACATACAGTATGAGAATGCATTTCTCATTATCAAGAAGAACACTGCACATGTCAAAATGCCACTGCTCGTTTTCCCCTAATTTAAATTGCAATCATAAAACATGCATATCTATATTCAGCCTTGCGGGTAAATCGAGTTTATGTGTTTTACACTACTGTCAAAAGCCGTATAGTTAAAAGAAGCTAAATGTGCAGAAGTGATGCCTTCTGCAGTAATTCATATTTAGCAGTGTGGCTTTTTCCTGGGAGCTCTCCACTCTTTGATGCGCACACGAGCGGCAGCGAGATCTCAGCACAGCAGAACGCAGGCATCAACGGCAGATATGACAACGATTAAGTCAGATGCAGTGTGAATGGAGGAGCTGGGGCAGAGGTGAGGTGCAAAATGGCAGATGTACATCAACTTTGGGAAAGCTGAAGAGTCAGCTCTGTATGAGATTTGCCACTGATAAAGTGCTCTATTCAGTTTTCAGTTACGTGGACAAAACCAATTTTCCATCGGTGTCAACCCACAGTTATTTAGATCACCTGTCAAAAGAAGAAAAACAAAGTTACGAAACTGCAAGTTTCGGTCGCTTTCAGCTCATATACAGCAACCCTGCAGTAACACTACTGCAGGGTTGCTGTATAAGAGTCGCTGTAACAAGCTCAGCAATATTTTACATATATCTTATGAAAAGTCACTTCCCTTACACTGCTGCCAGGATGAAAGCGTACACAAGTACAAAAGTGTGCATTTTTGATCTGTCTTCATCCATAATTATTTTTGGACAGGATTCAGCTGCCTTTAGTGGTCAGTGTGGAAAGTAGTGGTGGCAATCAGTGACAGTGTATGATCCAACACAAACTGCAAGACCAAGGATAGCTCTTCAGTAGTTCTTCAGTCGTTCAGTATAGAATTGAAAATTCACACCTACAACTGAACCCTTCATATATGAGGGTATGATATATTCACCATCTAAAGTGCATTTTGCTTCCCAGCCTCCCTCATCCTTCCCCCGAGCTCCGTTTGTTAATGTGAAATAATGTGTCATTTATGCAAGAATTCACCTTTACTTCACCCTGAAGTTGCACTGTTTGCTTAGGGGCAGATGTGGGTGAGTCTTACTGATTGGATGGATGGATGGATGGATGGATGGAACCACTGTGTAGATACTTAAGAAAATTGTGCATTGACATGAATGTGATCGTGTGCGTGTGCAGATGTTAAAATATCCATGTACCCACAAAAGAGACGCCTCCAAGTTGATCCGTATGGCCTTCAGTTGTTTTGCTTATTTCAAATGTGGTTGTATCCAGGATGCAAATTTGTTGACCATGACTCCACTTGTGTTAAGGAAGTCACAGAAAGAGCATTTTCCATGCAGGAAGCACACAGTGCCTTCTTCGCTAATGATTATGAGCCAATATTAGATCACTTTCAACTCTCCAGAAATGTTTTACTAGATTTATGTGTCCATTTGGCTCCTGATGTAAAGAGAGGGACACGCTGAATCTGTGCCATAATAATCAGTCACAGTCGCCTCTGCACTTTGTACAAGTTAATTTAACATTCATATATCAATGTAGTGGGTTTTATTAAATGTAATGTAATGTAAACTTAACTTGGCAAATTCTGCAGCGTCATGGTGCAGGAATAAAAACTATAGTTAAGGTTATTAACAGCGTAATCAGGTAATTTAATTATGACACTAATTACTCAGAAATAAAAAATAAATGCAAGCAAAAACAAACTTTTCATTGCAGGCTCGCAAAGTCCCCTTCTGCCACCGGGGCCCCCGGTAGGCAGTCCTGCATTAACCCCCTGCTACAACGCCCCGATGTGCCACACTCTCACAAAGTGCAAAACAATATTATAGGCACCCTAAAAGCAGACATTTGGTTGGATTGCATTAAACAGCAGCTAATAGAATGACCACCGAAGGTTTTTAGGAAAAGTTACATTCTACCATATTAAACGACTTTTCTTCAGCAGCTAATTGTAAATTCATGAAAATGTAATGCCAGATAGTCACACATGCAAATCATTGTTTGTGTTTTGGGGGGACAGAAAGGGAGAAGGTGGGGGTGTTACTGTTACTCTTTGTTTGTACCTCAGATTTATTGACATCAGTTTCAATAACTGACACTCAGACTCTTGGAGATTTTTGCCTTTTAGTTCCAGAAACTGAGTGGAAAAATAATTTGTTCAAATTGTTCCTCCTTCCTAATCCCGACAACTTTTGGACTGAATTTGGATGATTTTGTTTGGTAGCTTAAGATGATCAGACCAGTAACTTGACATATACAGTATAGAGAGATGATGATTCAGAGTCATTATTATGATGACTGTGTATCGACACAGTGTTTCAAAAAACTCTTTCAGTGCCTCTGTGTGGGATCTTTTTGTATGAGACCGTAGGTCTGATGATCTTCCTGCTTGTGGTCTGCTACTGAATTCCTCCACCAAGGCAGAGCCAAAACGGGGGGCATTTTGTCAGCACCTTATGTTTGACTTCTAGCAAAATAATGTAATAACTTCCAATGCAAATTTGACAAACCCCGATGGGAAGATGGACTGCGTCCAAAGGAAGAGCCTATTGAATTTTGCTGCAGATCCAGATCACTTTAGTTCAAATTGCAGGATGGGCTTGGTCTGATGGACTGCCTGAGTGCTCTTCTAGTTTTTCATTCTACGGATCCTCAAATCTGCATATGAAGCTCTCAGGAGAACACAGCAGTGGTCCCAGAGAAGTGTGGGTGGACTATGAAAGGACCACACTGACTTAATGGACATCAGCTCTTAGATAATTGCCACCAAAGTGATTATCCTGTGGAAAGGTGGCAACATCACTGTGCAATTTTAGTCAGCCTACTGACCTTTTGTCTGCTGAAACATTAGCTGACCAGTCAATTAGTCAATAAGGAGAAAATGGACTTGAGTATGTTAGCAGGGCTCATACTTGTGACCTTCTAGGAGAGTCTATCGGCCC
>JAVDPK010002808.1:451597-461989 GCA_034780415.1 Cichlasoma orientale
CAGAGAGACGCACAAATATACATTCTTTGAAAAACACCTTTTTAAAGAAGCACAATAGTTTTCTGAGCACAATCAAAAGAATGCAGCTATAAACCAACAGGCAGGAAGCAGCTGTTCCGTGTCTGTCATTTAAGGTTTTTTCCTTTGGCTTTTGTTTACCTGCACTTCTAGCTGTTCTCTGGCTGTACTGAGCTACTTCCACAAATTCAATTAAGATGTATTTTGAAATGCAGAAGAAATTTAGACTGGAAACTGTCCTTCCGCTGATTGTGCTGTTCACACACAGTCTGTGCTTTGTGCAGCTTTTGTTCCAAAAAATGGACTTCTTGAAGGACAGAATGCAGAGCCAAGTTACAAATAAACAGGAGGTGGGATTTTATATAAGACCTGAAAGAAAATCAGCATAAAATAAGTGCAATGCACCAGAGACATTATGCGTTAAATTATCGATCGGTGCATTGAAGCTTGTATACAGGCTGCTAAAAAAAAAGTCAACATACAGAAATAGGACTTCTGCAATTGACAAATTACTTCAATAGCCATGAAAAAACTGTTGTTAGCAGCCTCATAGCAGCTTCCATGTCACATGAGAAGAAAGTATTTAAAATTAGCACAACTTTTATCTTAATGAGGTGGGAAAACTGTCTGCTCTGGCTTTTTGTTTGACCACGCTGGGCGCTGTATCGAAGCTGTGTTCTTTACATTTACAAATGAACCACAAAGGAGAGAGATTAGGCTGAGAGACTGAAAAGAAGTGCCCGTGGAAAAGAATCATTAATTGAAATACACTGCTGGTGATACGAGCTACCTTTTAAAAAAGCTTGTGAGAGAGAGCTACTCGCCAAAGGAGGAAATCAAATCCAAGTCCTTTCACTGCTAAACATGAACAAACATTTTGATTAACGTGAAGTTCATAACTGCTAATTTCAGAATCTATTCAAGCACTGAGCTCAAAGGTTTTATGTAATCAAAGGTCTTACATGTACAGTAAATGATATAATAGGATTCATCACTTTAGCCTCAATGTCATCTCAAACTTTTCCTGCAGTACATCCAAAGCCCAAAAACCAATCTGCCAAGATTTTGTGATGCTGCACAGGAGATCTCAAACTCCACCTTTTCATATTCTTGGTAGTAATCACACTGGAACGCCTGGGTTCACAGTAATCCCTGCATTAATTTGACAGCTGTTCAGCCCAGTGGTTCACAAGAAGCCATTTATCTGTCTTCCACTTTCTTATGACTTCTTACTTCTGACTGACACCGAGAGGGAGCCATCCAGCATCCTCATAACTCCTAGTTATTCTGTTCGCGTGTCACGGAGGACAGCCACTTCAGACTCCAAATGAGGCTTCACATGTGAGTCCTGGCTGTCAAGGAGACAGAAGGCCCGAATAACTGGGTCAGCAGAAATGAGGCTGTAAGGTGAGAAATGAGTCAGGTCCCTCTGGTGTACGCAGGCATAGCCGTCATGTTGAGGTGCATCGAGCTGCCCACCGCTACTGTAATCACAACTAAGTTTGTTTCTTTTAAAAATCCAGCAGCCAAAGTGTTTATAGTGATGGAGCTGAATAAATTATTAAGAGGGATTTTTAGGGCCATTCTAGGTCAAAAAACATGTGGTCAGTTTAGGGGGGTAATACCCTACAAAACAAACCTTCAAGATTCAAGTTTAAAATGTTTCCAGGAAACCAGAGTTTTGCTTTGATAGGCTTGGATCAACCTCACAGCCAGCACCGGTAAACATGCGCTGATAGTGAGGACGTGCAACAATCTCTCAAATGTCTCTTCAAAGTCACTGTTCTTCTGACAGTAAAATGACTAATGACTAATTAATGACAAATCATTAATGACTAAAACTACAAGTTCTTTCTTATTGCACCCATTTTCAAAGTAGAATTAATTAGGTCATCCACTCCATCCGCGATACTGGCAAGCATCACTGTCGTGTGATGAAACCTTTTGTCCCTTTCCCTCGCTGTTTCTTTTTAACCTAAAGTGCCCGACCTCAATACACCTTTGTTAGGCTCCCCAGGAAGTCTGGGAGTGTAGGGAGATAACAGTGAAAGTGTCTGGGTTGAAAAGGAAGACGGGGCACGGCGCTATCATCACTTTTAAGAAAAGAAATACAACAAAACTTAGCAGTTGGTCAAAGCATAAGGAAGTCAAAAAAGTTAACAAAAACCCACTCCACCTACTCCGTGCCACAAACACAAAAACACACAAACACACAGCTCAAACGCAGTCAAGAAAATGGCACTCTGGCCCTGGAGCGTTGTTCTCCCTGACCTTAAGTGCTCTCTTTCCTAATCACTGAGTGAAATCACAGGGCAGCACCTAAAGGAGAAATTATGGTTATTGGAAGTCAGTTGGCAGCTACAGACTGCCTGTCTACCTGCAGAGAGCGTCTGTTGTCAGATGGGGGCAGTGTCAAAAATACGTGGTACATTCGGTCTGTGGGCCGCTCTTGCTTGTGCTGTTGTTGGTTCATCGAGCAGCCGCAGAGAAGAGGGAAGTTATAACATACAAAGAGCTGAAGTGAAACAAGTTTCAGCTGCAGCCTTTCTCTTCATTTTTCATGCTGTAGTTTTTGATCTTTGATGCTTTTTTTCACGCTTCTCCCATTCCTGATGAACTCTACTGTCGCTCTTTTCCCTGTTCCCACCCACTTGTCAACCAATCAGCATTCAGCATACTTCATGGGAGCACATTTGCCTTGGTTGTAACCCCTCTCCATAGGCCACTCCATATACACACTGGCACAATTGTGGTGCCATAAATTATGCATAAGGCAGGAAAGCGAGCAAGACACACCCCACAGTGAAAACCACAGTAGGCACTAAGGCTGTAACACCTTCATAAATTATGGTATGTCTTCAGCATCCCAAACTTTGTGTTCAGCTGAGAAAAGCAGCAGCATGGCTGCTGGCCAAATCCTTGGTTATTTCCCCTATTGTTTAAACACACTGCCTCCACAAATAATGCTGGCGCTAAACAAAACTTATCTGAAAAATAGAACTGCATTTTACATCTAACAGCTCCGGTCTAAATAGATCACAATTTTTGTGAGCTGCAGGGTCACAGCATGGCATTTCAGTTTTTAAAGTTAGTCACATGATTTCAGATTAGATTAGAATTTTTTCATTGAGCTGAAACATGTTTAACTCAACTGCTTTAGATCCATATCAGAGCAAAAGTAGTTTTCTTTTCTTTTCAATTCAATTCAATTTTATTTATATAGCGCCAAATCACAACAAACAGTTGCCTCAAGGCGCTTTATATTGTAGGTAAAGACCCTACAATTATTACAGAGAAAAGCCAACAGTCAAAATGACCCCCTATGAGCCAGAATTTGGTCACAGTAGGAAGGAAAAACTCCCTTTTAACAGGAAGAAACCTCCAGCAGAACCAGGCTCAGGGAGGGGCAGCCATCTGCTGCGACCGGTTGGGGCTGAGGGGAGAGAGGACAAAAGACATGCAACAAGGACAAAATGTATTTGTCATGTATTTTTCTCCCGAGAAACCTGTAATGTTGAACAGATTCAATACTAAATGTTCAGTAGCTACTGTCAGCCCCAAAGTGACAACAGGGAGTTAGTTGGTGTGAGTTGTGTGTGGCAGTAACTGAGGATATGTTTATATGTCTGTTTTTGGGTTTCATTTTTAATGGAGATGAGCCAACTGTGGTAATTGAAAAAGATAATGAGTCCAGGAATAACCTGTAAGGTTAGACAGGAAACTTCTGGTGAAGCTGGTTCTGGTGGGAATCGGTTTGCAGCATCATACTGCTTTATGGAAGATCACTACCTCAGGGTCGATGAGTCAGCAACAAGAGTGTGCAAAGATTAAATATTAATGACAAAATGGAACGGAAACCTAGTCAGAAACACAGATCACTTCAGTAAAAAAATAAATAAAGTGAACGGCCTGGCGATCTACGGTACTTTCCAAATCTGAGTTCCTGTGAGATTGTTTTGTTTCACGGGTCAAGAGTTCAATGATTCAGCCATCGTGAAAAATTCCCTGGCATAGTGGAACAGCTATCGCTGTGACAGAATAAACTGTGGTTCGGGCAGCGTCACTACAATCAAAAGGGGATTGTGATTTCCATCTGCAGTGTCTGTGCTGCGACCCAGACCCAGAGCAGCAGCGCGACCCCGGCGCTGAACAGAGCGGGCCTTAGAAACAAAAGATATGATTAAGTCCGAAGCAAAAGGAGGTTCTGGAATAGCTTTGGATTGCAAGCTTTAAAAGCCCGCCCTGTATGAGATTTGCCAGTTGGATACCTGATGTGGGAGGGCACTCAGATCAGCTAATCTCCGGATAGTGGCTGATTTTGACTTGATCTGCCTGAACTAGTTCTCTGCTTGATTTAATGAAGAAAAAGTAAGTGAAGCTTTAATAGAGATGATTTTGTCAGCATACACACTACAGTTGCTCAGTGTGTATGATGCCCAAGCGCCATAAAGCTGGGATACTGGTCAGCGTGCCCTAGCAACTGCTGGCACACTGAAGAAGCTCTACCGGGAAAACTCCTGTGGCCGCCATTTTTAAAAGGACTGAACAGGCAGAAGCGTCAGTGATCATCGTCTACATAAACAAAAGGCAAAGATATATTTGTTCCATCTTCTGGGGGAGTCAGTTTGGGCTGCGATGAAAGAAACCTCTGCTTTACTCGACAGTTATCTGACATTAATTCCTTTCAGCACTTTCACTTCTGCTGACATTTAATCTCGTTTCAGCGGTCTAATTTCAGCTGACACTTTGTCTCCGTTCAGCCCTTTCACTTTACCAGATGAAGCACTTTAATCACACTGTTTAGATGCACTTTGTATAACATCTGTAACCCATGTCATGTTAATAAGAAGGAACATTTACTGCTTTAGTTGATGCAGAGTGATGAAGGCTCATCATTTCTGATCTGATCGCATCAGTGTCATCAGCTCAGGTGTGACAGTCTTCTCCTGATTAGTATTCAGAAACAGTGGACTCGCTGTTTTTGTCAGAAGGCGACGAGCAAGAGATCAAAACCCACCAGCGATAACTTCTCATTTACTTTTCATCAAATCACACTTTACTTGCCAAAATTCATTTGATTAAAAATGCTAATCTTTCAGCTTATGCCTCCAGGTAGATGTGGAGATTTGAAATGATAGACGAGGCATTCACTCCCCCACCATGGGGTCTCTTCTAGTTCAGAGCAGCCTGTGCTTGGGTTGGCTCAGGCAGCTCTCAGAAGCAGGTTGGATGAGCAGGAAGCATGGATGGATGAAAGGAAGGAGTTTAGAAGATGTGCTAGATGGGCTTGGTTGGGTCACTAATGGCTGGGCAGCGAAGTGAGCGACTTCCCTCGCTTCCATCTTTAACTCAAACATCGACTTAGCTTCCCATCCATTGGGAGCACCATCATTTTAACCAAGAATAATACTTAAATAGCCAGTTGGATGGCTGGCTGCCTGCCTGGCAGGGATTTCTGTCATTCCCAATGTAATTAGAGTGTAAGAGGAGCCAGAAGAGAGCCTGGCGCCAGGCTGAATAATACAGGGGGAGGTGTAGGAGCACTGATGGATAATTTAACACAAATCTCCAGAAGTCAGCTACACTTTGCAGTACCTGAGTGCACTGCAGAAAGAATGTGTCACCTGAACGTTCTCGAGTGAAAATGTTAAAACAGACTGACAGCTTTCCTTTATAATAAATCTTTTTTTTGTTGTTGTTATAGAAAAATGCTTTTATCTCTGATGATGAACGTGCAACGCTCAGAGGGGAGCACCAGAGACAGAATTGCTATTCATAGCATTTATATGAAATGATAAGTGTTCTGATAAGCAGCATGTTGCTCATTTCTGTGTATTTTCCCTGCAGATAATTTTCCGCAAGATCAGTGAGGTGAAGAAGGAGGAGGAGGAGAGACAGCGAGCAAAGAACGAGGTGCAGCTCACCATCCCACAGGATCATCCTGTCCGCAAGCTTTTTCAGAAGTTCAAGCAGCAGAAGGAGCTCCGCAACCAAGGAGCAGCAGCTGCCTCGCAACTGGACCTGGAGAAGAACCAGCTGCAGGTGGAGCACCACCAGCACCTGCATCCCCACACGCTGCAGCTGGGCCACTCCAGTCTGCAGCACTCCCTGCCGCTCAGCCTACAACGGCCCCTCACCTCCATGCAGAACGGGGCTCCGCCTAGCAGCAGTGTTCTGACTGTGTCTCAGGTCACACCCATGCAGAGCTCTCTGGCTTACAGCCAATCTAGTGAGCCGCCTGCAAAGCAGAACAACTGTGACATCATGGAGCTGCAGCCCAGTTCTGCTGGAGGGGGAGGTGAGCAAACTGTGAGGCTCAAAGTCAGCACCACCCCTACGCTGGGAAAGCCGGCCGCCAAGGCAAGTGGCTGGATGCGCCTGAAAAACAACATGGCTCCAGTGGAGACGAGGAAGGAGGGTCTTAACAACAACGTTAAGGCCGTTTCCGTGGAGATGCTCTCTCAGGATGGTAAAGGTCGGGAAGCGGGAGGGAGCAGGGATGTAGAGGAAGGTGGGGTCTCCAGCAGCAACCCCCTTCGCAAGACAGACTCCTGTGACAGTGGAATCACTAAGAGCGAGTTGCGGATCGACCGAGCAGGGGAGCCGCGGACCCCAGCAGCAGTTACCCCCCTCCTCCACAGCCCTCTTCCTGTAGGAGTGGGGTCCCCTCACTCTTTCTGCCCCATACCGGAGCAGGCCTTGCAGGCTGCACTGCATGAAACCCGGATGGAACTCCGGGGGGACATCCAGACTCTGGGAGGCCGTTTGGGCGCCCTGGAGAGTCAGGTAGCTGAAATTATCAAACTGCTGTCGGACAAGAGACGGCCGTCCACAGGGGCGCCCCCGGCTGCCTCCGCCACACCCAAAACCAAAATACAACGGCAAGACATTTTCACCGTATCCAGGCCTGTTTCTCCAGACTCAGAGAAGGACGACGGGCTCTGAAGAGAGCTGAACCAGTGGTGTAGGGTGTGCACTGGACTAACAGAGATTACATTAAGATTAGGTCTGTCAAGTCAAGGTTACTCTCATTTTTGGCCATCCAAAAGTCCTCTTACACCGCTGGTCTCAATTCCCAGTTTAAAAAACAAACAAACAAAAAAAAAACTGGCTTCTTGTTTGCACACTGATTTTTGACTGATGTGAGGGTCTGCACTCTTCACTGACCTGGACCCTTTTTCTTTTTGTTTGTTTTTGATTGTACATACCTCTCTATGCATGTCCAGCTGGATTCTGGCCTGCCAAAGAAACAACTAAACATACTTATTGCCTGTATATTATGCAGTTGACTGCATGCAAATCAGATTCATAGAGACATTTTATTGAGCTACACTGTAAATATAAATATTTTTCATTGATGATTTACTATGTGGACATTCAGGGTTTGCATACTAGTAGCACTATAAACATTGAATAACTCAAAGGGTTTACTGGCAGATGGATTGTGCATGGATTATTTATAAATGGAGAAGTCAAACGGGACGGAGGTTTTGGTTCATTTCTTTTGCCTGTGAGATGAAATAGATGCTCGACTCTGCTCTCACCTCACCCTCGGTGAACGAGGATGTTCAGATGTGAGGCTCAGCATCTGTTAAAACAGGGAGGGAAATTTCTGGTATGTTTTTTTTTATATTAATAATTGATTTTGCTTCTTACAATAACTTCTATTTTTGATTACAGAAATGTCCCCAGCCTCAGTTTGATGTCTGGTGAACCCTTAAATGCTTGTTTTGTTTGAGCCCTCCTTGTGTCTATGCATCGCTCGGGTACGCTGCCAGAATAATGTACCTTCGTAATCGCGTTGATGAATGAAGGTTGTTTTGTTTTGTTTGTTTCATTCCTCTGCATGAATCAGGGATGGCAGAATGCACTTTTGGGTAAAGTTGGGGTGACAAGAAGGCTTCGGGGAAATAACGCAGTTCACGCAAAAGTCCACTCAGCACAGTGACATGTAATCCCACAGCCCCAGTGCCACACACGGCAGTCTTAACCAGCTAGCGTCTCTTTGAAGCACGCTCTGAATTCCATTAAACAGCAGCAGCTTCGCCTCAAAGCTGGCAAGTAATAAAAATGGAATACTGTACTTTTTATGATATCGGTTTTTGAAATCTGCATGCAAAGGAGCAGTTTTACAAATACATGTGTGAGAAGTGACGCATTCGCTTCAACGTGCGGTTCGAAGGTGTCTCGTGGCGTGAACCCTGAAGGCCCACAAAGACCTTCACAGAAGGCAGATCAGTTTGTTCGTCAAGGTCTTTTCAGGTCTTTTCAGATTTGGATGTTGTCGCTCCTCCCTCTGAACACACACACACACACACACACACACACACACACACACACACACACACACACACACACACACACACACACACACAGGATCATATTTAATAAGGCAGTAATAAGAAGAACACAAATGCTCAGTAGCCATTTTCTGCTCTATTATATCATCTAGAGTGTGGGCATGAGTTGGCAGGTGGATGAGGGTAGGTGAGGGGTAAACATTCGCCTGCCAGATGCGAATAAGACGTTTGTAAGCTCGTGCAGCCCTCTTTCTGTGGTGGCCATATTGAAGTAACAGTTGAATGATTTCTTTTCTTTTCGGTTACATAGGGAGCAGTAGTAAAATATGCCAAAAAGTAAACAATTAGAGTCCAACCGAGGATTTTGCAGTTCTTCATCTGCAGGGTGAATGGTTTGCTAAACACAAGACTTCTGCTGTTTTTGATGTCATAGAGCTCAAATCCAACACGCAGACAGTGTCAGGAAAGAAAACGATGAGATATTCCGCTAAAGGTGTTTGTCAAAGGGGCGGACAGGTGTGGGAATTGCTTTTCCGATGCCTAATTAGAGGGAACCTGCATGCAGTCATTTCTATAACATATTAAAATCAATACTCCCAATATTTAAGCTCACTTTACACCGTGGTTGTTCAGCTGAGCAGTGAGAGGTAATTTCTGTCATCCCCCATGTGAACAAATAGACCCAGGAGGTCTGCAGGCCAGAAAGCTACTGTAAGCATCCAGCAAATACGTCTGCATGCACGTTCCAAAGGAGCACCCTTGATTGTGGCCGTAAAGCATACAGTCTAAAAAGATGTTGTTACTGTATGGATGAATGTGCACTGCCTGAACTGCGTTGGATTTTTGAAGCAGAACTGACTAATATCAGGAATTTTAACCAATCTGAATCCAAACTCTACAGGCCAATAATTTTTTTTTCTAAAACATAGATGCCTTTCCGTGGTGCTAATGGCACTTTGTCTTCTTTTTTTTCACACATAAGCCCCCCCCCCCCCCCCCGCAACTTTGCATGTCATTAGTTGGTATTCGCAGCAGAAATTTAAGGCATCATCATCTGAGTCTGACATAGTGACCATTTCAAAAGACAAATATTGTGTAGTCTGATCTAGATAGACAGCTGTGCATGAAAAACAATCAATTAGGGGGATGTTTAGGTGTGTTTTTTCATTTAATGAGCCCAGGTAAACTATTGAGACTGCTGAGTTTTTAATTCTTAGAAAAAAAAAGAAAAACGCACCAAAACATGACTGTCATTTCTGGTTTTCTGTCTGTTTTTGGAACAGCAGAAATTAAATGTCGATTCTGAATTTTCCTGTCGTTTCACATGATTATAGATGCGCCGGCTCATTCAGATTTATTTCTCTCTGTTGTCAACAGCGAGAAAAATAATGAGAAATTATAAATTTGGAATGCTAATTGGCATAAAAATCACTGTAGTCTGAGATGAGTTAGACATTAGATTTCTGGCACGACATGCTAATCAGGTTGTTCATTTAGGAAAGAATACAGTTTTAATGGCTGCAGTTATGCAAATGACAACATTTAATTTAAATTGGAAATCCATCCTGTCAGCACAGGCCCGTTTCCTCTACCAACCTGCTTCACGCTCACACTTGGTCTCCACTGGGAATTTCCCAGGCCGTGTTCTCCCTGCTTCAGGCCACTGAGCAGATCCCCTGCTACAATCAGCAGCAAGTGCCTTGCTCAGGAGCAGCTCAGCAGCATTTTCAGTCCACTTGGCCCCAATGATTATTGCAGAAATCATCTGCAATGATGGCACAACACATGCCAGTGTGCTTCACATCACTTAATACTGATAGTAAATATCATGCAAAGCTATGCAAACAATTGATCCTTACTTCAGCGGAGGTGGCTTCTTCTTTCTTCTACTGTTTGTTGTCATAGTGATGATAGGTAAGCCTGGATTAGAGTAATTATTCAAAGTATATCTGTAAAGGGGTAGTTACATTTATCTGTTATTTATCCAGCACACAACGTGACACTTAAACTAACCAAATGATCAAACCCACGTTTATACAGTTCAAATTAAGGGGGGGGGGGGGGGGCAAGTAAA
>JAVDPK010002808.1:462089-477443 GCA_034780415.1 Cichlasoma orientale
ACACACACACACACACACACACACACACACACACACACACACACACACACACACACACACACACACACACTGGCTGTTCACAAACATGAACACAGTGATTTTAGTCAAACAAACTTGGCTTTGGGGCTCAGACATACTCAGGCATGGTGCACATCACCTAGTGTGAGTCCACCCTCTGTCCTGCTCTGTAGTGGCTGTAAATACACTGTAATGTCAAACACAACAACAAATGGCAGCAAGAAAAAAAAATCAGTCATCTGCTGGTAATGGAAAAGGAGTCAGTCGCGTTCACTGTTTTAAAAAGTCTGCCTTTAGTGCAAAAAGAGTATGAGCCTCCTCCCTCACAGCTACTGCAACATAGTCCTCCTACCCAGAAATGTTGCAGCCCCCCCCCCCCACCCTGCCTGCAGCCAGAGTAGGAAGTGGTGATGTCAGAAATGATTAGGACAGCGGGAGTCGTTAGAGTGACTCTCCTGTCAGGGCTGTTGAAGATAACAGAGGTCTCAGGAGAGTCAGTAACACAGACAGCTAGCCTCTCCAGTGTCTCCTTTTAACCTCTCCGCTTACTGTGCACCCTTAAAAGCCTCTTCAGCACTCACTCGTACTGATTTTGTTTATAGATTTTCTTCTTTTTATGAATGGCAGAATAAAGTTCTGTTGTGGGCTGAAGGCTGCAAAGAATTGCATATGTATTGCATAATGATAACAAACCCAAAACAAAACCTGAGGAACACATTATATTTATTTGAATGAAAACTAACGTGCAGTTTGTTGTCTGCTTTAATAATTTGATTCTAAAAAGTTGTTTTTTTGTGTTCTAATAACATTTATCGATCCCAGAAATTTAAATATGAGCTTAAAGTTGCAGTATTGTCTGTTGTTGCAGTCATCTCTTAACACATTCTCTTGTGGCCGTGTTAAAATGTGGTTATCTCCAAATATAGGCTGGTTGATTATTTCCCGTGTGTGATTTTAAGGCTGTAAAAAGAGACAAAAATCAATCATGGCTAAAGATTTTCTGTGTGAGGTTTTTCAGTGAAACTGACCTCAGCTAAGAAAGGCCACATGTTAGTTTTTCTTGGTTCCTGTTAAGGTAACTAATATGTACGAGAAAGAACCAGTTTAGCTTCTACCAGCTGAGCGCTCAGTGACACGGTGTCAGTTACAATGACAACAGGTGACTTGGTGGCTGAAGGTCACAGGTTTGATCATTCAGTCTTTCAAATCAAAGTTCAGTCTCCTTGACTAACTGAAAGAATATAATACATATTAATGCAGCAATGAATATAAAATCAAACATTATTTTTAATGATATGAATATTTCAGATAACTATGCCTTTGTAATAACCCAGCTCACTTTTTTGGGTTTGTTTGGGCAAAAGTCATATGTGCCACCAGCTACAGGCTGAGAAACCCATCGCCTTGTATTCTTCTGATACCCCCTGTGAACATGTGCGGTGGTCCAGATGTTTTAATAATGCAGTTCCTGTCCTACAGAGGGCGCTAGGCGCCTATGGGGTGTTTTTTTGTTTTGTTTTGTTTTGTTTTTGTGTATGTGTGTTTATTCATGTTTCTTTTTCATTCCTATGTTTTGTTTAAATGTTCTAAAACTTAATAAAAACTTTAATTACAAAAAAAAAGAGAGGGAAAAAGAGACCCGTTGCGGAGAAGTGGCTCTAGCTACCTAGCTTAGCCGAAGCATAATTAAGTTGCTTCTTTAATGTTAAGAATTAAGGTTTTGTTAAGTATAACAGTATTACCGTGTTTGGAGTTTTCTTATTTGTGAGAGGAATTCGGAGGACCAGAGTCTCTGGTGTCTCTGGTGAGTGTCTTTTGTTTTTTGATTTCATGTATTAGTCTTAGCCGAGCACAACTACCATTTGTGACCGTAAACGAAAATACAAAAAACAATCGTTGAAACATGAAACATGCAATGTGGATGTCCAACACTGTAGGAAATGTAAAGGATTTGAATGTTAAGTTTTATTGCTTCAGATGAATTCTGGCTGTAGTGTTTTACTCCATTAGCTGAGGATATGTGTTCAAGTTTTGTGAAGGCTTGAATAATATATAGGACTGATAAGAGAGTATGCGATTGAGATATTGCTCATTGCTAATGCTGAAAATCAAACACCTGCGTGCCTAGCCAGAACAGACCCAAAGCCCAAGAAGGACAACCAGGGCACCAGGGCACAACTCCAGCTGCACAGGGCACCTGAAATGCCTTTTTATATGCCTATCAATTTCAGGCAACCTGGCCAAGAACCCCACAAAGGCTATCTGGTAGGATCCACCAGCCCCCACCTATCCCCCAGTCACACCGCCCCCACATTCAGGGCCACACCCACACAGAAATCTCTGTATGCAAGGGACAACGCTGAAAACCTACAGTATGATGAATAGCTGAGTTTTTGGGCCCCTGAGGCAGGACTACTCTATAAATTTACATTATGTAGCCAGAAAACAAGCAGATATTTTTCAAAAAACAAGACATTTTTTTCCAATTTCAACATTTGATAGTGTCATGGTCCTGCGTCTAGGACACAGTGTTTTCTGTTTTCTGACTTTCAGATTCGGTTTTTGCTGTTCGCTTGAATTCTGAGTTCTGGTCTCTGTCTGTGTGCCTGACTCCCTGATGTTTCTGTCTGCTTTCTGTGTCAAGTTCTAGTGTCTTAGTTCTTAGTCCTCATCTCTGTATGTACAGTAGCCATTTCCTGTTTTTACTTTGACAGTCTGTTATATCTTGTGCTCTGTATTCAGTTTTGCTTCCTCTGTTTTGTAAATGTGATTCTGTTCAGCTGTTTTCCCTGGTGTGTCCAATGCCCCTGATTACCTAGTGTGTATTTATTGTCTGCATTTCCCTTTGTTCTCTGTCACGACCTCATCATTGGCTCCTGCCCGCTGTGTGCTCTCCTGTCTGTGTTAAGCCTTGATCTAGTGAGGTCCTGAAACCTGCCTGCCACAGTGTTATTCATGCTGGTTCCATTTGAGCTTTGTGGTCAAACTGCACTCCTAAAGAGATGTGAGCACTCAGATTACATCTACTCAGTTCTCACTGAGAATCTAATGAATAACAATATTTAGTTAGCCCCCTTCCTCTCCAACAGACCCGCTGAAAGCTCAGGCCTGTTAATTAAAAGCAGTCACATTAAAAAAAAAAAAAGTCGATTACAGCATTGTCAGGTTTCCAGTAATTTATTTTTTTATAAAGAAAAATTGCCAAGGGAAGTTGGTGACATATTTCAGTAGTTTAAAGAAGTGCTATATCTCACAGCAAAAAGCATCAGAGGAATTAGATTCTTGAGCAGACAATAGAAGGTTCAGTGTTAGATGTGTAGCAGTCAAACTACGAGCCTTCTAGTCATTATACAAAACAAGTGATTATAAGTCAGCAAAATGAATGCAGTGAATCCATCTACTCCTGTCTGTAATACACAACAGATTCAGTTCATGTCTGTATTTAGCGCGGGAACATAGCTTCAAATCGGATCAGTAGAAATGCGGATAACTTCTATAAGAGCATTTCTTGGTATAGGGACACATTCCAGTTGAATAAGTATTGTGTGTAATTATTAACAAATGTGTGCATAAAAAAAAAAACAACAATTTTTGCCTGTTCAGACTTCACACAGAGGTTATGCACTCAGTAGTGCTGGTCAGACAGACTCCACAGTCACATCTCAAGGCCACAGGATAGCTGTATGTTGGATCCACGTTGGGCTGGCAGTTTGGGAGTTTCACAGTAGCCATGCGGGTCTCATTGTAAGTACAAACCCGCTGATAGGACTCAATGAAGGGAGGCTCCAGGACCGGCTTCTGGAAATAAAAAAAATATATAAGCAAAAGCAATTTTATGTTTTAGTTAATGCCTTTCTTTAACACATCTTATCAAAGTTTATGGCAACACACACAATGCATTCTCATTCACAGTTAGATAGCAAACAGCATGTTTCCAACTGTCATGGTCATTACACTCCCCCCTCCCCCCCTGTGACTAACATATTTGAGTGTTTTGTATGCTAATTAGTGTATGCAAGCCCATGTTCCTGATTAGTGGCTGCATATGTTCCACATCCTGCCTTTCATCCTCACTCTTCATTCTTGGTCCTGTGTTCCACCATGACTGATTGGACCAGTAGCTCCCAATGCTGTGCTCCAATTAAGATGCAGACCTAATCAATGCACCTGTTTTAAAAGTAAAGCCAAACTGCCATTCAGGGTTTACTGCTGCGCTTCATTCTGGTGCAAGTGCGAACTGAAGGTTACGTGTGGCTTCGTACTTTGTTTTGCAATGAGTGTAACTCAAATGCTGTCTAATTCTTTTCATTCTGCACCTATGTTGTTGTAATCTGAGACATTTGCAACATCCTCTGAAAGGGAGGCTGTGTTATGTATTGGTCTAAAATTTAGGCTACCTCTCTTTGTCACACCTTAAAAGGCTATTCTATGTTTGGAGACCCTAACCTGCTGTTTGGTTTGATTCGTTAGTGTAGGGCAAGAAGCAGAGGATTTAATTTTACTCTACTTACTTTAATTTTAGGTAATATTTTCTCACTACTGATCATTCAGTACTGTATCATTTCATGTTTCAAGTTCTTTCTTTCAGCTTACCAGTATTTGCTCCTAATTAAGTTGCCAGTTAACGTCTGTTTTCCAGGCTGTGTTTGATGGGAGATTTGTGACACATCAGATAATGCTCTATTCAGTGTTGGTATTTTTAGAATTCACCAAAAGTTTCTTTTGATCATAACTTAAAAAGGACGCACAAATGAATGGAAATCCTAAACTTTTGCAACTCTCTACTGTTCTGTGATCTGCACATCGTAGATTTAACCCCTGACCTCCCTGTGTTTGTCCTCAGACTCTCCCTAAAGCAAGACATCAACTCCCTCTGCTGCGTTGTGACCTCCCTGTGGGGCAGAACAGAGAAAGAGATGAGCCTCTTCCCTGAGGCGATCCAAAGAGTAGAACAACACAAAGCTCAGACAAGTGACGGTGCAATAATAAAGCAGAGAGAATCACAAGCTTTCTAATGCCTCCCGTCACTGAATACAATTTTCCAGATGAAACTTGAGGTTTCACAGCGTCTTTTTTCCATAATAGTGTATGGTGACTTGTGAAATCCAATTGTGCCTCTTAAGCATTGTGGAGGAATCCTCTGCTGTCACTTCAATCTCTGGATTCCGCACTGCTTTCCTTTCTTGCAGAATGTTAACTCAATTTTAGGACTCCAAAAACCTTCCGTCTTCCTTCATTCTTATGCAACAGTTTCACTTCAGGCAGCCACTCATTACTATGTGACGATGATTAGATCTTGGTAGGGTATTGCACACACTGTATGTATTTTTTCCCCGGACATAAGCTGAATTTTTACCTGCACTTGCAGTTGACCTTGGGAAGAAATGAAAACAAATTTTCTCCGGGGGGATCTTTCCATTTCTCTATCTACTGTATTTATTTCCCTGTCTGTCTGTGCACCTGTCTGTTTAACTGACTAAACCATGCTCTTCATGTTTTTTCTTGAAAAGTAAGCTGATAAGTTGTGAAATTGGCTTATATCACCTCTTACTCTAATCATAGTGCTCTCCTCTCCTCCCTGTGTGTATAATACAGCAACTGCCCCCCCCCCTTTTCCTCACCTCCCAGGTCTCACAGCGCCCCCAGCAGGCATCAGTGGTGACGTGCAGACCTCCACAGCCGGGCTTCCTGGCCAGGAAGGTGAACTCCCTGACTGCACAGCCAATAAAACGGCGTAGGTTGACGGCTGACGCACAGTTGATAGAGTCAGGTTGCAGAGAGATCCCGAGCAGAAACCAGCACAGAACCATACCAGCCCTCCTGAGGATGAGAAGAATTTTTCTAGTGATTTGTGGAGGTAAAGAAGGCTTATGAGAGCATATTTGAGGCAAGCCAGAAGGCTGACTCCCTAACTGCATCCAGGGCTCTGCGTATCGCTGTGAAGGAGTTTTGGGATGTGAAGCAGTCCCGCTGTGCTATTTTTTTTTTTATTAATGTCAGTTATTATTAAGCTTATAATAAACTCAATTAAAGCAATCACAGATATTTATTGTACATCTTAAGTAAGTAAGTAACTACCTAATAAAACTTTCCAGTCAAGCCATTTTTTTTAGCACGTTCCTTCAAATGATTTCATTCAATGTGCTTTAGCATAGCTGATACCTCTGCAGTTATCACTTTGTAGTGTTGTGATGTTTTTGTACAAATGTTCTGGAAAAGAAGCCCATAATAACTTTATCGCTGGTAAGTGATTTGTCATCTGAATACAAAACTGAAGGATGGTGTCAGGAATCAGTCTGTTTGTTATTAAATCACCTGCATTCCTCTGTAATCAGGCTGTGGAAATACTGGTCAAGAAATCATTGGGATCATAGAGTTTTTATAATTTTGTAATTACTCTAATTTGATACATTGCCTGCGAAAACACCCACAAGATGTTGAAAACTACACAGTGAGACACCGTTAAACTTGCACAAACTGCATTTCTAATTAAAGGCACAAGCAAATTGAGAATTTTAAAAATTTCTCCACAACAGTTAAAAATGTGTCCACAATTTCAATCAAATTATCAACTAGCCAATATTTGCATTTACAGCCCATTCAGCCCTCAGGGGCTGGTGTTGGAAATTATCTGTAGAAATATAAACAACTGCTTTTGCAGCTGCCGATGCTTATTATTATTTTCTGCGCTTGTCACTTTCAAATAAGCTGTTAAATTGCAACGCTGAAAACCTTTGACGTTGCTGGCAATAGCACAATTCTATTTTCACTGAAGGAAGTCAAGAAGAGTTTGAATCCTGTGAGTGAAAACTCAGAGAGTAACTCACTTACCACTGTGGCTGTGTCCTCTGTGGGGTCATCTCAGCTGTAGATCGCAGTTGTCGTCTCGTTTCAGACGGAAGTTTAAGCAGTTGTTTTTGTTTTTGCTGTCTAACGCGCAGCCACTATTACTTTTAAATACTCAGACCTGAAGTGGTATCTCTGAAATTATTTTTTGGCTGAATAATACTGTATGAACCGGAGCACTTGTCACAGCATGTTCCTCAGACCTGAACCATCTGCTAATGGATGTGGCGGTACAAGCCGAGGCTTTATATCACCCCTTGTCCTGCCAATCAGCGGCTGAAGTCCTCACCTCAGTCTGCCTCTTCTCTTCCTGACTCTGTAAATCCCCCAAAGGCCCTTCTACCTGTCACTGCCCATCTAGTTCAGCCACCAGCATGTTCCCACTCCATTAGCTTGATTAGGGAAAGAGTCTGCCCTTTTGTTCATAGTCGTTCACATGGAAGAGGGGGAACAAAACTCAAATGCAATTCCTACCTGTGTCTACTCTTACTCATTCAGGCTCAATTAACTGGCTCCAGATACAGACCCCGCTCCTGTTCTCACATGCCGACTGTGATTATTTCACCCCTGAGCTCCTCCACAGCTATCTGCTTTACTCTGCTACTGCCTCATTCTGGGTTTTTTTTGTCATGTCTTTTTTTTTGTTGCCTTTTTGTTGCTAGTGACATTCACGACACCTCTTCAGAGAGAAAGGTGACTGAGTCTGCAGCCTCTACCACATGGTTCACTCAGTTATGACAGGAAGGATGTAAGACTGAGGATGCAGCAGCCCTCCCAGGAGTCAGTGATAGGAGGAGGAGAAGGAAGCTGTGGAGACATGGAGAAGTGAGTTGAATTGCCTCATCAAGAAATTAGCGTTGACAGGGACCTCTGCGAGCAGCACGTGAAGCCGGTGGTGCTCAAGTAGTTCAGGAAATGAATCTTTAAAAGTAGACTTGAAAGTTAAGGCCAAGCAATTAAAGTTAGATTAGAGAAAATATTGTGGAAGATGAGTCAGGGACAGGTCCACAGACGTTCTGTTCTCCTCGCTGTCATGAAGAATTACCCTTACCGAACAATGTGCAGGATGTGGACTAACAGACTGCATGTAATTGGATAACTTTGGTGGAGGTTAATTGTAAACCAGAACAAAGGGAGTAAAGCCCAGATTTCCACAATCCGGCTTTTATGTAATTATTCCCAAGCTCATACTGAAAGATTTCTGCTTTTTTTGTCATCCTTTATGAGGATGCTCATCTTCTTTATTAATCCATCCTGACTGAAATAACTGGGAAACCACCAGAAACCAAATCAAATTCTGAAGCTGGTGTCGTATCTGAGATATCACAGAGCTTTGCTTCTGTTTGCAATAACCAGTAAAGAAAAATGCATAATTTCATCAACAATTCTTGCTCATTTTACTCAAACCTTTTGGCATCTTGAGGTTATGTGGACACGAATGAACCAAAGATAATCATTAGCAACTGTGCTAAATACCAAAAGCACCAGTCAGATATTAGCAGGTATCTATCATGTAGGGACTATAGTGGGGAGTTATTTACTATAATTATGTTGTTGATTTCATTGGTATGTTGAGTTTGGCATTTAGTCATTTTTCAGTTTAATATCAAGCCTGAGTTTGGTTTTGACCTCTTTAAAGGTTCTAGATAGAGAAAAATGAAGGGCAAAGTAAAGGTAGCTTACCTGAGTTCTTCATTCAATCAATGTGAAAATCAAAACTCATGAATCTGACTGTTGGATGTTTTTTGAAACTCATTTTATTGTCACTACATTACTACATGTTACTACACTCCCCTCCAAAAGTGCCGGAACAACGAGGCCTTGATTTTTACCGTGGACTGAAAACATTTGGGTTTGATATCAAAAAATCAATATGAGACAACAGATCAACATCTCAGCTTTTATTTCCAGGTATTTACATCTGGATCTGAGTTTGGAAGATAGCCCTTTTTTTCTGAATCCACCCATTTTACAAAATACAAAAGTATTGGAGCAGATAGACTTTAAATAGGTTAAAGTGAATAAGATTTATTTACTTGTAAATCCTTTGAAGGTAAAATTCTCTACAGGGTAAAGTCTGGAGATTGACTAGGCCAGTCTAAGACCTTCCACTTCCTGCCCCTGATGAGCTCCTTTGGAGTTTTGGCAGTGTGTGTTTTGGGTCATTATCCTGCTGCATGGTGAAGGATCTCCCAATCAGTTTATTTGCATCTTTCTTTAAACGGACAGACAAAATGTTTCTGTAGACTTCTGAGTTCACTGTACTGCTGCCATCATGCGCGACATCATCAATGAAGATCAATGAGCCTGAGCCATGACGTTACCTCCACTCTGTTTGCACAGAGCTCGTATGTGTGGGATCATGAGTAGATCCTTTCTTTCTCCAAAATGTTAGTCTTTCCATCACATTGGTAAAAGTCTCATCAGTCCATATAACTTTTTTCTAAGGCTTGTCTCTGTACTTCTTCTGGTGAAGCTTCTGTACTTTTGTTCATGAAGTCTTCTGCGAACAGTAGATGATGATATCTCCCAGCCCTCTGGAGGTTGTTGCTGATGTCACTAACAGTTGTTTTTGGGTCTTTCTTTACAGCACTTACAATGTGCACGAGAAGAATGGGTGACTTCAGGCAAAAGGTGCCATCGTCTGAACTGTGTATCAGATCCAGATGTAAAAACCTGGAAATAAAAGCCGAGATGTTGATCTCGTGTCTAATATTTATTTATTTTTATGTCAAACCCAGATGTTTTCCATCTACAGCAAAAATAAAATTATTGACTTCACTGTTCCAATACTTTTGGAGGGGAGCGTAGATTCTTTTAAACATCGACTCTTGCAGATTTGGACTTGACTTGAAAGTATGAGGTCCTGTGGCATTTGCCTGCAGACGTCACCAGCCCTAACAGTAAAAAGATGATGTTGTGCTGACCTCTTGTGCTCACATATGATATTAATATTTTTCAAAGACCTTTGTGCAAACCATTCACTAAGTTGTACTGTTTTTACATTGTGATATGCAGTTCCTTATCGAAAGGTTTCTTTGTCTCATTGTTTGATTAGCTGAAACTAAAGAAAAAATATTTCATATATCAGGCGGCATATCAGGTAAAATGTCTAGTTCAGTCTTTTGCAAATATCACATCAGTGGCCCTCACACAGAGCTAATCTGTTCCTGAACCGCTGAACCAGCCTGGATGAACTTTGACCTCTCTGTCAGCTCTTTAAGTCAATGCAGAAAATTCTGTCAAACATATACTGTAGCTCATATGTATCGCAGATGATTCAAACAATTCACGGTGTGTTTAGGTTAAACTTGTCATGTTAAACATGAATCCCAGAATTTGGATGCGAATGCAGAACGTGGAAACAGGCAGGCGTTAAACTCAAAACACACCTTTGATAATGTTGTTGAAGTAGTCAAAAAAGACTGAAGGCTGAATCCTCACTGCACCAATATAAACCCAGAGAAGGCGGGGCATGGTGATCAGCAGCTGGAACCTTGGCCTTTCTCTGCTCCTCTCTCACCTCCATCGCACCGGCTTTGTTTTACTTTTACAGCTTTGCTAAATAAGTTTAGGTTGAATTGAGAAATACAGCCCGTTTTCGGTTTTGTTCCCATCAGTCTAGTTTACCTGCATGAGTTTAGGGGAGAAGGCTGAATCCAGTGCCCCAGTGTTTGGTTGGATCATGGTTTCCTTCATCCTTTGTTTGCTTCAGCCAGGGCTCCCGTCTCTGTTTTTTTCTGTTTGTCCTTTTTAAGTAACTATATTTTCATTATTAAAAGCTTGTTAAATGGCAGCCGAATTGTGGAATTTTATATATTAAGTTCCTTTGAGCCATAAATTTAGGGACCGTAACATGCATATTACATATATTGCACCACTAGCCTCATGCAACACACTTAAAGATTTGAAGTGGAGTAGGCACAAAGAAGTTTTAAAGCAGTTTTATTAACATTAGGGTACTGTCTGTGGTGCGCCAAAGGAGGATATAAGCTGGATCACACATTACTTTCTGTACTTGCCTGAGAACAGAAAAGCCCATGTATTGGCTGGAAGGAGTGCTGTACGTCTGTAGCAGTGATTTTTACTGTACAGTGAGATTGCCATATCATGGTGATCCATAACAAAAAAAAAAACAAATCTGCCAAATGAAGCATGTGGAGTTGCCCACTCACTCACTGTGCTGAATAAAGGAGCAGCCAAAAGTATCTTTAAAAAAAAAACTGAAGAATGGTTCACTGTGATGTTTTTTCCTTGAACTTTATTAAATAAATACTGGATCTGTGATATAAAACACCAGCGTGCTGCAATTACATTATAATTACATTATAATAACATATACAGTTTATGGTCGTGCATGGCTGTGTCACAGTAAGGAGTACTACGGAGAGACCTATCAGAAAGAAAGAAAGATGCTAGTTTAAATGTTTAGATATCTCCACATTTTTTATGTAATACTTAAATGAACCATTCATAGTTGACTTGTTGAAGCTGGACCTTTAACCCAGGTAACTGTGACCCGTGCCAAACTGGAGGAAGGTGGGTGTGCTGAACCGTGGCTGGTTTCTATTTTTAGTGCCCCAGTGAGTTTCCTACTTGGCCCCAGTATGGCTCTGGCTTCTCGGGTGACAGTCCAGCAGAGCTCTGCAAACTTCCAGATCTGTCAAACAGCGCTTCAGGTTTCATCTCCACATACTACAACAGAACCAGATCTTCTCTCCCACATTGCAGTTCAATACTACCTGGACCTCCATCTTTACCCCAAAACGCACTTTTTTACTGTTTGTAAGTACAACCATCGCTTTTTTATCTTCTTTAAATCTCCATGAAATTTCAAATAAGCAGACGTACGTGCAGCTGTAAAGAATGTGTTGACTATCGACTGCGGTTTGAGTGGTGAACTTTTAATAACGTGGTTGTAATTGACCCCAAGTACCATTAGTAATGTTGCTGTCACCCTCTGTGATTCCTAACTGTGTGTGAGGAGGATGCCTTCTCGTTATATTCTTAAACTTGCAGGGCCACGGCTTCTTATCTGCCTTATTAAAAAGTCCTCTAGTCTTCCTCAAGGACTCATTATACGTCTCGGCTGAACTGAGCTCACTTCAGCCGTACACACATGCTCCTTGCTGCTATTTTTGGGCCCCGACAGCTTCATAACAGTGACACTATCTAGCATTCCTGCAGTGAGAGCCAGCGCACTTAGTAGCACTTACAGACAACAGTGATATGAAAAGTGCTTAAAATCTATTAAATGTACAGTGATTGGAAAACAAACATTTTCATACATTTATTAATATCAGCCCCAAGGCCACAAAGCTGAGATCTATGAGGACCAGTTTGAATTTAAAAAGAAAAATGGCTGTCTCTCTCTGTTGTCACTTTAAGTGAGTCCAGTCTTCTCTGTATCTCATGTCTCTGTGTGTGTTATAGTACTTGTGACACCATTGTTTTGTTCTTGAAAAATTACTTTCACCAAATCTCATTTATACCAAGAATTATGCTTTCAGTTTGCACTCTTTATGCTGTATTTAAGCTGAAAATCTGGAGGTTGTGCTTATTTTTTGGGAGCCTATTTTGACAATTCGTCCATACAATTCCTTTATGTTAAAGCACACGAGCAGCACTAACTCAACCCACCCACAGGTAGTGTGATAATAGAACTGAGCTGCGAATTATTTTGCTAAGCACGCTGGATTATAAGCTCCAATAGTGGTATGAAGGTAGTACGACATGCTTGATTGGTGGCAAACGGAGGAACTATGGCTGCTCACAGATTTTGACCTGAAGGCATCAATTATGAAAAGCTGAATAGGGACTAAGACCTGTGATGTTTTCATACTGCCATTATTTCCTTTTGTGCCATAATTCTTTCATTCATTTCCTTGCTTTTGTTTCTGTAAAAAAAAAAATCTCCCTCCATGAACCCAGCTAGATTACCCTGGTAGAGTTCAGTTAAATTGTTTGATTTCCTGGCACAGACCCAGCTTTTAAGCGTAGTTCAGTAGGGTTGAGGTTGACGCTTTGGGAAGGCCATTCCAGCAGCTTTATGGTAGCCTGCTTTATCTATTCTAAAGTGAGTTGTGTCTAAGTTTGAACTGTCTAGCTGCTGATCTGAGGTGAAGCTGAAGAATTTGCAGGTGGCCCTCCTTCTTCATTGTTCCATGCACTTTGTGCAATGTACCAGCATCACCGGCAGCAGAACAGCCCCAAAGCATGATGCTACCAACACCATGCTTGACAGCTGGTGCAGTGTTCTTAAGTTTGAAAGCCTCACCTTTACTCCTCCAAATATACCTCTTGACATTGTGTCCAAATAGCTCAATCTTTGTCTTGTCTGAACACAAAACTTTTCTCCAGAAGGCATTTCCCTCGTCCATGTGGGCAGCATCAAATTCCAGTCAAGCTCAAAGGTGTTGATTTTGGAACATGGGCTTCTTTCATGGTGGTTGCAGTCAATCATGAACACTAATGAGAAGTTAATAGGCCACAATCATGCCACACTGGAAAAAGAACAATTCCAAGAAATCATTGAAAGTCCCAAATTACCATGACATTCATGCCCATGATGAGTGTAAACTTCTAGCAACAACTGCAGATATGTTGCCTTGTACTTACATAATGAACAGTTTTCTCTCAGAATGCCGCTTTTTATTTTTTCCATTATATCCTTTATTCTTCAGTGCTGTCTGTGACCTGTTCCTCTTTATTGCAATAGGGAACAGTTGGTCCATTTTGTGCAGAAAAAGAGTAATTTAATACTGCTTTTTATATGAGCACACACAGAACCTGATGAAGCAGAATAAAAACTATTGTTTTATTCTGAAAAAAACCCTAAACTGTTAACTAAAACGAAACTATCTTTTTATTTTATTTATTTTATTATCAAAGAATAATAGGAGTTATATTTTCCCTGTTAGCTTGTTATAGTTCTTATTTGGGTTTTTTTTTTTTGCTATTAAGGCTTCTATCTAAGAGAAACATTTTAAACTCACTCAGGCCAGATCTCAGCGTAGTATAAATCTAGTGATGATGTGCATACGCCATGCCTGTCTAAGTGTATTGCACTAATGTCTGCTTTCAAGATATTTGCCCCATATTGTCATTAGTGGTGTGTTCATAGTCAAATGAAAGCAAGGATTACCTCTCTCCGGTTCTATCATCTGATCTTCCAGGGTGTGTTTGTGTGACAGGTTAGGCAACACTGTCTCTGTTGATTTGTTGCTTGTGCTTTCACAAAGAGTACAAAGACCTGTTGGAAATCATGTTCCAGAGACAGTCACGACATTGACACTGAGATGAAAGCAAGTGGAAGGGAGAGTTGCAAACCTGATGCTGTGAGGGAATGCGGAAGATGTGGTTTCCACAGGTGTTTGTTTACAGCTACTGTACAAATTGGATGACAGGATTTGTCAACCAGAAAATTTCCCACAATGTGGCATGAATAAGTGATTATCTTATCTTAAAAAATAGAGGATTATCTTATCTTATCGCTGTGTTTCACATCAGTTTAGTTCTGTTCCAGCTTGCTGTGGTTAGTTAGTCAGAGCAGTACTATCATAGTGACGCATAAGCAGGACTTCAGCATGAAACAAAGGTCACTTAGACCCAGAGGAGGTTATCGGCCTTGCAAATAGAATTGACTTTGTTTTAGTATCCTTGTAACTTTAATTTTGTTTCATTTAATTGATGCCGCCTGAAGGCAGATTTAACAACTTCTTCTTTGTAGGATGATAATTTCCTTTTCTGTTTCCCTGACCAGTCCTTAGCTCATGATAACCCTCACATCTACTGTAACTCGTTTTCAGTTAACATAAAGCTGTGGTAGCAACTGCTAAGACCAGTTTACGTGTCTTCATATCTACTAAAATATCTTATATATATCTATATATATTTTTCTCTACAGGACTAAATATATAATAATGTGTAGAGCTGCATCAGTGTAATCCTTTTCTTAAAAATATGTAGGTAATCAGTTAGCCCTTTGGAATGATCAGGATTTCTCCACTGATTTCTTAGAATGTCAATGTCAATTTTATTTCTATATCACATTTAAAAACAACAAAGTTGACCAAAGTGATTTACAAGTTGACTGCAAAATTAGCAAGATAGATCCATAGGTCATTAAGATAAATAGAGAAAAATATAAAACAAATACAATAAATACGATACAATAAATATGACTAACGGCAAGCTAAAAACAAGAGACACCACAACATAAATGTCATGGATCGCTGTGGCAGCAGGCTGAGGACCCCAATTGCAGGACACCGGACACAAGGACTAAACTCAAAAAACTTTATTACTGGGAAACAACTAAAACAGAACTGGACGGGGCCAGCAGCAAAACCAGAAAAACTCAGTAGACACAGGACACGGACAGAGTGGCACACAGCAGGACAGGTAAGACAACGACGCGACAGCGAACAGAAGGAAAAGCAGACAATATATACTGGGAATGACGAGGGAAAACAGGAAACAGCTGGGGAA
>JAVDPK010002808.1:497885-531127 GCA_034780415.1 Cichlasoma orientale
ACACACACACACACACACACACACACACACACACACACACACACACACACACACACACACACACACACACATTGTATGTTTTATATTTAATAATAACTTTTTTCAGTTTGTTAAATATTTTTTTCCAGAACTCCAAGTACGGGAAAAAATCAATGATGTTTTATCATCTGAGCTTCACAGCACAGACGCACGCACTTTGGCATGTGTTTAACTTTTTCTACTGATTTGTTAGTCAGTTTTACAGGAAAGCTATGCTTTTTTCTGTCAGTCACTCAGTAGCCTTTTGGCCTGCTACAAACACTCTTTTCAGTATCAAATTTAGTGAATATTTTTCTCACATAGTTATTTACCAGCAAAGAATGTCGTGCTATTTGAATGTTTGTGACTGCATGTAGAGTGTGGCCATACCCAGCTTGCCTGAAGCCAAGTGGGATGACGATCTGATGGTCTGCTGACTCACTTGCTGCTTGTTTGCTTCAGCCTTACATAAAACCCTCATTTGTTTCATCTGCTCTGCCTGTTACTTTATTAGCAGACTTTCATGTTTTAAAGACAGGAGTTACACCTCCATTCCTCAGATTCCAGTATTAAACTCCACCTGCTTCAAGAGCAAGCTCAGATGTTAGTGTGAGAGTAGTGTTGCTATGTGGAGCTGATCATGGAGGACTGTGATATTGATGCAGATGTGGACGTTCGAGACCCTGATGAGAAGTCCATCATGACTTATGTGGCTCAGTTTCTGCAGTACTCCAGGGACCTGCCAGTGGGAGAAGAAGAAATGCAGGTCTGTATAAGTTTATTATGTTCGACACAGGGCATCATGTTACACTGCAGAAACATTTGAAGAAAAGGTGTCAGTCTAGCCCCTAGGTCTGACTACCAGCTCAGCTGGAGTTTAGTATTATTCTTCACTAAGCTTTTCCTATTCTGTGACCAGTCAGCTTGCCATAGTCCTGCAAGTGCAAACGGAATTTAGGGATTTGTTCATGTCAGGGATCCGGGATCATTTTTGAATTGCATTTAATTGCTTTAGTTCAGTGCACAACAAGCCCAAACTACACTTATCTATATAATTAAAGTACATAATGCAAATATGTAAAAATATATATGCAATGCTTATTTTAATGAAATGTCTAGATGTGTTTGATATCTAAGATCTAAACCTAAATCAATATTTTGTGCTGTTTTAGCTTCTCCTCTGCTTATTTTGAACTGCTGCCAGAGGTTTATTTTTATTTTTAATTTATTTGTGGGCATAATTACAAACCTGTTCAAACCGGAATCTGGCCTTCAGCAGCTTGTTCCAAAGACGTGTGTAAAGCAGAGGCAAATGTGTTGTTCTTAATTCCACACTGTCGTCTGTTCTGCTATGAATCTGACAACTTATGCGCTGCGAACAGTGATGGAGTCTGCTGCAGAATGTAACTGCTATGTAACTGTACGCATGCATTCCCTGCATTTCTTTACTGCAAACCAGCCAGGGCACATGCATTATGCAGACATAACTGTGATAAATAAAGACTTTTTGGAAGTTACACTGAAATTAAATATAGCTCATAAAGCATATTTATGCATTCAGTTCAGCTCAACTGTATGCAAAATATATTTAATGTGTTTTAAAAGCCCTTTTCTCTCTTCTCCTGCTCTCCTCTCCTCACTCCTTCCCATTTTCCTCCTTAGACTCAATATGCGACTCCTCCCAAAAGTCCTTCTCCTATCAACCTGCCTATCCACTACACTCCTGCTATTTCTGCTTCACCTCTTCGCCAGGTACACCAAATCATCCCAACCTACTGTACCTTCTTTTTTTAATTCTCTCCTTTCATCTACCTGTTTACCTTCCAGTTCCACAGCAATGGATTTAATGACACATTGCATCAACACAACACACAACACAATTTAGACTTACATATTTATTCTCTACTAATATTTGGAATTTGCTGCAGTGTTTTCGAAACACAAGTGAAAACTATGGAAAATCACAATAAAAATCATTTTAATGATACAGTTACATTTACACACAGAGATAAAATAACAGAGCAATATGTTTCCATGCCTTCAGCAGTGTCACACCCCTATCACTGATTTCTTTCTCAGATCATACCGTGTGCTGATCTGCAGTTGCCAGCTTCATTACTGTCATGTCACACAATGTCAATCAGCTGAACCAAACCTTTGCAGTACCTGCAGATAGCTTTGGATTTTATTGCTAACGTTTGTATCTGTTAAAGACAGCTCTCCACGGAGAGTTGTTTATTCTGACAGTGTTTAACTTGCTTCTGTTAAAAACTAAGCTGCTTGAAGCCAAACTTGTCTTCAAATCACATGGTGGTTAAAAGCAGGACTGATCATGCAACTGAACTAGTTTGCCCTGTTCTCTGGGAAGGGATCCAAAGCCACAGCAAAGGTATTTTCCTCTGCCTCCCATGAGATGAATAAAGTGCTCATAGGGTGGTGCATCAGTACTGTTGGACAACTCACAATAGATCAGATAGAGTCAAAACACCCATTACGTTTGGTTTCCGACAAGATATCACCACGCTCATGCGTCATTCAGTTTTCTGTAAAGTATCTGGTGTTTTGTGTTGGTGTCTTGAAGCTTTTTACTTATCATGAGTTCATCATCAGTTGTTGAGAATAGATTGAGAGTCATATACATACATTTTATCACTAAATACAACATCATAACCCTAGAATGTGTTTTCTGCGCAATGGTTTGGTACCTATTCTAGCTTACAATTAAGCTGAAATTGTTTTATCATCTTCAGGCAATAATTTCTGTTGTGTCTTCTATGTATCCAGGCGACACCTGACCGTAAGGCACAGGAAATGACATACTGGCTGGTTCAGGCCTATGATGAGCTGCTGGAGGGATGGGACTCCACAGAAGGAGAAAGCTACTCAGAAAGATATCATGTACGTTTTTACATCAGGCTGAAAACACTCGCTGCATTTTTAACTATCAGTGCATGCATTATATTTGGTAACATTCAGTCTCTGTTATTATTTTACTGGGCCAGTGATGTAATTACAGGTACATCAAGCATTGTCCGTATCACACAAGTGGTGCAGTTCAAAACGGATTTTGGTTAATAACATATTTTCTACTTCTTCCTCCCATTAACCTCATTCTGTTTTGTGCAATAATGTCATGTAGAAGTATTTTTTTTCTCCTCTTTTGTTGTTGTTTGAGTTTACCTCATTAAAGTCTCACTGAAAAGAATATTTTCCTCCCCTCAGGTATTTCAGACCTTTCTGGTGTCCTTTAATGAGCAGCGACGGCCCATCATGCCTTTGTTGACGGCAATGAGACGAACCCCAAAACCGAGCGAGGAGCAGCGGGCTCTCAGAGAGGCGTGGGATGCCCTCACTGAAAAGGTTTTGCTCACCTCTCGTCTCATCTGACCTTTGTAACGCTGTTGAGCTTGTAAAATGTTGATACATGGAACCGGAAATGTAATACACTTCTGTGCATTTCAAATAAATGTGCTTTTATTTGGTGAGTTTTGGTATTGTCAAAAACACTCAGGCGGATTGGACTCAAACGCAGGACTCCGTACTAAAAGTTTAACAAGCTTATTTACAAGCACACAAGGGTAGCAACAGTTCAGGCTCTGTTAGTGAAGTCCTAGGTTCCAGACAAACAGGCAAATCCACAATTCCTTCCTCCTCAGAATCTCACAAACACAACCTCCGGCTCTTTGGTCTCCAGGCAATCTGCACAGGAGACAAGGTAAGTGACTTCCACAAGCAAAAGCAGAGCAAAACAACCAGCATGAGAGCCAGCTTTACTTTGCTGATTCAACAATCCAGCAACAACTGAAGGCAAACCCCCCCACCTTATGTAGTGGCAGCAGACAAGATGATCAGGAACAGGTGAGCTCATTAATTCCAGGTGTGTGGAGCAAAAAGGCGGGAACCCAAGATGAGTCCCGCCCCCTGAAACACAAGGGCGAGGTCAAATCACACATAAACACAAACAGACAGAGGAGAGGAGAGACAGAGCAAAAGGGAAGAGAGAGAGATAGGAAGTGGTGAGCCAGCACAGGAGGACTGAGGGACCATGACAGGTATTTACGCTCATCGGCCACTTCGTTAGCTTCACCTGTGAAATATAGTGTAATTGCATTAAGTGTTCCTAATATATTGCCAGCTAATTTATGTTAATTAGGTGGTTATAAGAAAATGTTAAATTTTGCTGAAGTAAAAAATATGACAAGGACTTGTTTTAAAGATCGCTACTGTAACGGGCTTATACAGTATGTAAAACTATACAGTCCAATCTTCAGAATGTAAAAGCATCATACGTGCACTTAACCTGAAACAGCCTGATGGCTTCATGTCTCCTACAGTATGAACTGTAACTGCATTAACACTCATGTGTCATATACTTCTGTAAATGTTTCCATATGTGTGCATATCTGTTTCTATGTGCACTGCGATTTTAAGACATTCAGACTTCTTCTCTCTGTGTTTTCATTTAGCTCCGTGAATACAAAGTCGAGTTAGATATGAGTCTTCCAGCCCCCTTGGACACAGTAGCCCGCTGGCTTTTGAGAACAGAGGAGGCTTTGGCCGAGGAAGATGGCGACCCTCAGGACCACGGCCGTGCTGCTGATGAAGCCAGGGAGAAGCACGAGCTGCTCAAAGTAATCAGTCACAGCATTCAAACTTTAAAGTAAACTGAGAAACAATGATGTTGACTTTGCAAAGAAACTGGTTTCTCAAGCTCTTTGCAGATACTTAAATATGCATCTTTGCAAGCATGTAAATGGACATGTGCATGTTCTCCTCGCACGTTGCTGTTTTAGGCTTGCCTGGAGGAGATGCCACAGCACGTGAAGACCTTCCAGTCCTTCCAGAACATAGATGAGTACGGAAACATGATGGTTCCTACTGACAAGATGGAGGAGCTAAAGAGGAGGTGAGGGCACTTCCTCAGGTGGCCTGTGTAATGTATTCATGTACCAATTGTATGTACTATTGATGCGTATGGGAATTAATCACTTAGTTTAAGCTAAAAGTTATAGAAGCACCTGTGATGTTTCCATTTAACCTTCTGTGGACATCTTCATTAGATTCACCAGCGTGAGAGTGACTGCTAAGTACCATGGGATCAAATTAGAATACAGAGAGCATCGCCACACTGTTTTGGATCTGTTGGGCCAGATCAGGACCAAGTTGCGCGTCTGGAAAAGACCTTATATCTCCTCAGAGGCTGTGAGGGTGTTACTGCAAGAATGGCATGTGAGTAATCCTTGTTTAATCTTTCTATTTTCAATAATTGGGAGTGGACTGAAGGAGGGTGTGTTTCTTTTTTCTTTTTCTTTTTTGTATATGCGCAGTGAAATTTGGTACATGACCCTAGACAGTAAATCCAAATGATTGTGTTGGCAGTAACAATAGGATACAGATAAGATACAATTATGCATGTAATATGGTAATAGACAGAACAGATTATATATGAGATGGGCATGCTGTATCTTTAGGGTCTGAATCTAGAGCAGGTGCCTTAAACATGCATTCACACTAAAGGCCAGCAGGGAGCACGTCCTAAGTTTGCAAACTGTATAGAGGTTTATGGAAAAATGGCCCTTGACTCCCTTGCTCTGTGACCTCAGCAAATACTTCAGTTATATTCCAATTGGTAGTTTCAAGTGATGTTAAGTAGTACATGTTTTCATAAATTATGATTCCCCATGCATGTGTGCAGTGCCCATCGCTTTCTCAGGCAGGTTGGATTTCAAAATATCACCACTCATCAGTACTCATCAGTGAAACGTTGCAATTTTGCTAACCAATTGATGATGTCACTTTGGCTATGTCCATTTTTATATACAGTCTATGACATAAAGTGAAAATGTCCTAAACTGGGTCCACTCTCTGGGCAAACTTGCATCCAGCTGCACAATGGCTCATCTGGTGGCTCAACTTATAAATGTTTAATAGTAATGACGTTTTTCTCTCACATTTTGACTTGGTTATCCAAAAAGGTTATTTCTACTGTGATGAGCATTTTTTTTCTTTAAACACAGGAACTCGTAAACACACAAGAGCTGCCTTCTTTGTTGGAAACAGCTATCCGTAAGCTGAAGCAGATTTCTGAGAAATATTCAAGCAAATCTGCTCTTGGTAAGTACTCTGATAATGTCCGACAGATATTTTGTTTTTCTTAATTTATGTTTAGATTTTTGAGCATTTGAGTAACAAATATGTTTTTACACTATGTATTAATTTTTATTTTGTTCTTTGCTCCTTAGCTTCAGATTACCAACATGTCAGTGAGCAGGTGAAGCAGCTGGAGGAGGACACTGCTATTGTTTTAGAGGACGTGACCTCAGCGAAAAGCACAATGGGAGGAGTTCTATCTGCCTGGGACTCGTACAGTGACTGTCTTAGTTCCCTGCAGGCTTGGCTTGAACAGTGCTCTGCAACACACAGCCACAGCCGCAGATCTGAGGTATGACTGACTCATTAAATTACAGGAAATTATTTAATTGTATGGTAATAAATGGCAGAGCAATGGTTCATATAGGTTATTTACCTTATTATTTGCCATTTCATTTGCAAAATTTTCTGCATTCATGATTTTGTTAAGCTGACTTCCGAGTCCATGGCTGAGTGGGGCTCTCGGCAGGCCCACCTGAATGAGGTGGGAAACTTCCTGATTGAGTCAGCGGACCCTCAGACCAGCAGGAGCCTGGCAGAGGAGCTTCGAAAAGTCAACATGCAGTGGGCCGAGTTTGTCAAGAAAAACACTTTTGTAAGTTAACGATCAAGGAAAACTGGGTTTGTGAGGAAACCTGTACTGTTTGCCATGCAAACATCTTAGAGGCTAAAATGTCTCTTTCATGTAGAAACGGAAGCGTTTTTGAATGATAGACGACTGAATCACACAAGCTAATGTCTTGTCGGGGAATTAATCAGAATATTTTTCCAACATAAAGCTGATATAAATGAAATGTTAGATAAAGTAAACACCACACTGCACTCTGAAATCAACTTTCTAGCTATTTTTATCTGGAGTGAATGGCTTTGTTGTTCTGTGTTGGCCTAGTTTCTTCTGTTGATTTTGCAGTAGGTGACTAATGACAGCTGGGATTTTGGTAGTTTAATGTCTCAGGCGTTTGGAATTTAAACACGATTGTCCTATTGATATAATTATTCTTAGGGAGTGACTTGACAGTGCTCCACCTTTACCTGTTGTGTTTAAGTAATTGTAAATTTAGTCTTTGAGAACATTGAGATATCCCCAATTGCACGTTGAACACATTTTATGAATGTCTAAATTAATGTCAGTACAAAGGGGTGGAGACTTCAAACTGCTGTGCTGTGTCCACAGTGGTGTTAGCGTACAGTAAACAAGTGTCTTATGAAATTCTGGTACTAATTACTAACAGTTAAAAGTGAATGATCGTGTCATTGAATTATTAATAAATGATCTCTGTTATTTAACATGTTTATTTGTGTCCAGGAAAGCATTGCTGAGCCCAGTGAAGCTATCCATGTAAACCCCCAGGACGTTAAGGCTTTTATCAGAGAAGGAACTCTGATTCTCAAAGAGCCTCTGGATGTGATGGCGGGTCCTTTACGCACCTACAGGAAAAGATTGCAGGTAAGACCATCACTAAGGCCTCACTAGCTTAATTTTTTTACTTGTAGTGCTTATTTATATTAAATGACCAGATTACATCTGGTTGAACTGATTGTTCGATTTCTGCCCTTCAGTTCCTAATGAGGAAGATTAAAGAAGTGGATCTGGATGCTCTGTCTCCTTCCCCAGAATGCCCGGCAGATCAATTACAGAAACTGAAGCTTGCAGTACCAGAAGTATAAATGATTTCTCTTCTTTTCAAGGACCTCTCACAATTGTGGTCACGAAGATTAACATTATTTTCATCTGTTCTTCTTTTTTTTTTTTTTTGTCAAATTAAGTTTATTTGTCCTTCGCTATTTGTTCTTTAATTGTCACCAGGTTATGCAGACATTGTCTGAGGCAGAACAGGTTTGTGTAGAGCTGCAACACAGCGTGTCTGGGCTGGACAGTCGATTGGCTGAGCTTTTACATTGGGAGACTGAAGCCCGGCAGCTCTACCACCTGCTGAGGGCCACAGATCGGCAACAAAAACAGGCCCAGGCCTCACAAGCCAAGGTGGGATGAATTAATGTATAGCAATGTTGTCCTTTAAATCCTTTTGTTTATTTGAGGTTATTTATTTAAGGTTCTTTTTAATCACCCTTTATTTTTCAGTCCATTATTTCCCGTGGTCTACAGCTGGAAGGTCAGGTGGTCACAGAAGAGCAAGACCTGCAGGTGTTAGTATCCACAAACCAGAAGAGCTCTCCCATCCAGTACCTCCATGCCTCTGCTATGCAGGACCGAGTGCGAGCTGCTGTTGCTCAGTCACAGGCTAGTTGTTTTTTTGCAAATTAACTGGGGAAGAAACCTAGTTAGACATGTTCTCTAGTTAAATAATATAATTACAAAGTACTTTTTTCTAAGGTGTGTGATTTCACTTTTAGGAAGCGGTCGGTATGCTAAGCAGCCTGGGTGCCAGAAGAGACAGAAGCAGAAGCCCTCCAGAAGGACCTCCTTCAAAAGTCTTTGTTCAAGATAAAGCAATGCCTCAACATTTGAAACAGTCAGACACCAAGCACCAGAAAACCTTTGTGCCAAAGATAGTGGTACAGGAATACAGAGAAGAAAAAGTGACTTCTCCTACAATGCCATATACGTATGCAGAAGCTGTGAAGCAGACCAGAAGGTCACCACCAGAAGGCCAGCCACAAGCTTGGCCAGTAGCCACTGCACAAAAGACAAAGGAGACGCCAGATCAGTGGTCACAGCAAGAGCCTGTCCAAGAAGGACTTAGCAGACAGATGGAAATTAAACTAGGACAGAAAGAGCAGCAAGAACCGAAGCAGGAGCATCTTGTAAAAGAATTGTCACAGCAAGAGTTGGTACCAATGCTACCACAACCAAGTCAGCCCAAACAGGAGCAACAACAGGTAGAACAGTATCAAGTTCAACAGCACGTGCTAACTAATATACAGGTTGAAACACAAGTTAAACAAACACCAGAACCCAGTGAGCAGACTCCACTTCAGAAACCAACCGTAAAGAAAAAGGCTCTGAGTTCCCAGGAGCTTCAAAGCAGAAAAGCTCAAGCCGTGAAGAACCGGCCGTGGCTTCAGACATCAACCTTGCCAGAACAGAAAACTCCAGCTCAAGAGCAGGATTCCACTCAAGATCCAGTTCAGACTAGACAGGCACAGTCAGGAGGATCAGTTCAGGCCATTTCACAAAAGGCATCAACTACCAGCCTACAGTCTGAGGCACATGCAAAAATTACTAGGCAGCCACAAGAACAGCAAAAAAAAGAACAGAGGCAAATGCAGCAACCCCAAAATCTAGAGTATCAGCAGGCAGAAGAACTGCAACCTCAGCAACAACAGAAAGAGCAGCATCAGCAAAAGGAATCCCAAAAACAACAACCACAACCAAGTGTAAGACAATCACAACAAGAATTAGACGCCACAAATAAATCACAGACTTTAACCATGAGTCAGCCTCAACCACAAAAAAAGGCCCAAACTCAGTCACAACCCAATATTATGGTTCCGTCCCACACTACTACAGATATACAGCAACCACTTGTTCCTCAGCCACATGAGCCTGTGAAGGCACAGTCATCAACCAAGCCACAGACCCAACCACAGCTACAATCACAGTCTCAGGCTCTGGCTAAAAAAGCTGGACCTCAGCCATCTATGCAGCCACAAGTACTAGCCCACGACCAATCTGTAGCTCAAGTGTCAACATGGACTCAAATCAGACCCCCTTCTGCTGTTCAGGCTCCAATGCAAGGCTCCATCCGGGCACCTGTGCCATCTCACATTCAGCTTCGTAGTCATCCACAGTCATGGGCCCCTGTCCGGCCCCCTTCCCCTAAGCCACCAGCCCAGGCCCAGCCTGCAACCCATGTTCAGTCAACAAATATGGGTCTCACCCATGCTCAACCAGTGGATGATCCTGAAATCCATCCTCAGACCAATGTCCAGCATCAAACACACCCTAGGCCCAAGACCCAAATTCAAATCCATGCTGATTCATTGGGACAGTCTCAGACTTATTCCCAGTCCATGGCCTATCCACAAGCCCACGCCCAGCCAGTAACACAGGTTCCAACCAATTTTCAGCCAATGGCCAGGCCAAATCAGACCCAACCAGTGACTCAACATCCAACTCAAGCTCAGCCTCTACTCCACCTTCAGGGTCATTCTTTGACTGATCCTGTGACTCAATATTCAACACATGCACAGCCAACAGTCCAGCAGCAAGGCCATATTTCACAGGTCCAACTTCAATCTTTTACTCAAGTCAGAGCCTCAGCCCCTACATCTGTCCAGCATCCACAAGCTACAGAACAACCTCAGCTATACTCCCAGAATTATGCTCAGGCTCAGTCCCCACCTCAGCAGTGGATAGATAAACAAAAAGCACAAACTCAAGTATGTCCCCAGCAGAGTCACCCTATTCCACAGCCATACCCTCAGCAAATGGGTCAAGATCCACATTCTCAGGTTTATTCTACAGTTCAGACTCTACCACAGTGGTCCCAGCAAGGGCCCCAGATGGCCGACCATAGGTATTCTCATATGGGCCCATCATATACTCAACCTCAAGTGCATCCTCAAACTCAAACCCCACCCTGGGCTCCAACAAAACCACAAATGGGGCCCCAGAGTTCCATGCAACAACATCCCCAGATAAGAGCTTGTAATTTAGTTCAGGCACAACAAGGCCAAGTTCAACAACAGGCTTGGGTGCAATCACCAGTACAACTGCCATCTCAGTCTTATCAGCAGCCTCAGCCTCAGCAATATGTGCAGATTCAGCATCAACCCCAAACTCTTCATCACCCTCAACCTCAGATTCAGACACAGATACCTCTCCAGCCTCAACCACCACGTCAAATCCACCCTCAGCTTCCTTCACAGCCCCAGCAACAGACTCTGCAGGCCCAGTCTAAAAAACACATCCAGGCACAGCCATTAGTTCAAGAAAAGCCCCTTGCCAAGGCTCAGCAGCCTCAGTCTAATATTCAATTCCAGCAAACTATTCCACAGCCCAAACATCAGCCTCAGCTCCAGCTGCAACCAATGGTTCAGTCACAAACTCAATTAAAAGGTAGATCACCTCTACAGCCCAAGCCTCTGGCCCAACAGGAGGATGAACTGTCACCTCAACTGATGGTGCAGTCACAAATTAAACACATACCTGGATCCCTGCCACAACCCACACCTCAACCACAATTGCCATTGCAGCCAGTGGCTCAGTCACAAGCTAAAACCAATGTTGAATCAGCACCCCAACCCAAGGTGCATGCCCAAGCTCCATCACAACCTACGGCTCAATCACCAGCTCAACCCAAAGTTCAGCCACCAATCCAACCCAAAGTCCAATCAACGTTGCAACCCAAAACCCAAGCAAAATTAACCCCGCAGTCCCATCCTCAGGCTCAGCCGTCATCATTGCCCAAAGCCCAAACAATGCCACAGTCCAAGACTCAGTCCCCAATGCAGACAAGACCTCAGACTCAACCACCTACTCCACCAAAGACTCAAACCCAGCAGAAATCTCAACAGCCCCAGACCATTCTCCTCTCTCAAGTCAATTTGTTGCCTCAAAGCCAGCCTGAGTCACCAGATCTTAACATCAAACCTCCCACTCTTGCTCAAGCACCTCCCCAGGCCTACACAGAGGCCTACACTGAGGCCCAGGCTTTGGCTAGGAATGGCTTTGAGGAGGCCAAACACTGTCTGCAGGCGCACATCCTTGAAGCTATTAACGTCTTCAAAGACAGGCGTGTATCAGCCGAGCAAGCTTCAGTAAAGGAGGTAAATATAACCACTGTAACGACTTCTATATTTTTCATATTCAATGAATAACCTTAAATAATAAGTTCTAATATGCCATTTTTTGGGAATTTAGAAGTATGTTTAGAGACCCTACATTGAAAGCTGATATAAAACTACCCACATTCCACACCTTAGTATATGCAGCTTAAGAGAGATATGTTTAATGTTTTATATACACAATATGTAACTATTTTGCCAAGACTGTAACTATTTTGTCTTTCTCCTCAGGAAACTCTGAGGACACTGGACCCAGAGTTGCTGAAGGGGTTCTTGAGAGCAGCTAAAGGCATGGAGGCCTTTTGTACCCCCTCGCAGCTCAGAGACTTGGAGTTCTTCACCCAATCTGTCAGGACACAGTGGGAGGTAGGGATTTTAATCTCTATGACCATGTCTCAGTTAATTGCATGTGCATGTCTAAATCATAAACATACTAAAACTGAAAATTATTTACTGCCTTTGTCACCTGTTTTTAGAGCTCTGAATGTCAGCAAATTGACACAGATTCATATTATTAACATTTTATTCAATGCCATCTTCTATCTTATCATGCTGTTTTTTTTTTAATTCATTGTATATATATTATCTCCCAGGCTGTCAGAGCTGAGGTCTCAGGCTTTTTGCAGCAATTACAGTTTGAAGTAACAAGGAAAGACTTTAATGCAGCAGCCCTGCGGTGTGAGATGCACTTAAGCAACAGCTTAGAAAACCAAGCCCAGGTAGCTAAATACCAAAGCTAAACTCTTGGCAGGTGTGCTTCAATGGATGGGTACGCAGCCATTTTTCTCTGGTCTGCTTGTCTAACTTTGTCTTTTTCCATCTTCTTCGTATGCCTTCAAGGAAGCTGTCAGTGGGAAGGGTAATTGTGATACTTCATGCCAGCTGCTTTTTAAGAGAGTGCTGTTTTTGCTAGTTTTGCTCCGGTCTGTCTACAGTTTGATACGCTCCTTTATTATCTTGAGCCAAAAAAACAGAAACACAACAACATCATTATCACGGCCATCAAAAAAATGATTAGATGAAAATATTAGCAGATGAAGATGAAATCACATTTTCTCTACGAGCTTAAAACAGCATTCTTTTATTGTTTTGTGCAGCACATCTGTTGGCTGCTGCCATCTGGGGTCTTGCTCAAGTGTTGCAGTGTGTCTGCTTAACCTTCTTTTGTAATATTAGGTGCTAATAAGCAGGCCACAAAGGACAATGTTATATTTAAAGTTCATTTATAGCTGTATAAATATAAGAAAAATGCAAGAAAAGAAACAAAATCTGAGTTAAAAAAATAATATTTTAATTACTGCCTCTTCTGGAGTCAAAGCAGCTCTATAATGCTTTTGTGCTTACTGCTTTCACATTCAAAAACATTCAACAGGCTTGCTTCTCAGCGGACTTTGCCGAGGCAGAACAGCACCTACAGGCACTGAAAGAGTTGTGTGACACCCTTAGCCCTGAGGATGCTCACCGCTTGGCCCAGACGCAGCTGAGGGAGTGTGAGAAGAGGCTGGCTGCCATCCAGCGTCAGTTCAGTGGAGACCAAGATGCACCACTCCCTGATTCCAGGTGGGGCCTTAGAGAGAGGTTTCAAAACAGCAACGAGTCAGCACACATTCTTCCAAACAATCAACATTTCCAATTCCTTATTTCATTTCTAGTATTGAGCAAAAAATCTGAATAAATATTTTAATTATTTATGCGATTAATATTGTTAAATTTAGGTATTTTGTTAAATTACATTTCCATTTATTCAAAAATGTAGTTATATTTAGTTAGTGTTTTTTATTTATGATAAGCGCCTAGTCAGACATCCTTCAGACTTTCAGACTCCCAAGTCCATCATGCTGTTGTCTTACGCAGAAACGTGTGTAGAACTTTAAAAAAAATTATAGAACTGATGATCATCATTTCAATTTTACAGGATTCCTGTTGCCCTCAGTGAGGATCTGAACGCACAGAAGGAACCTGCTAAACCAAGTGATAAACCTCAGGTCTCGGCTGAGGTAGGACTCGCCGTTATCAAAAGTGCATTCGCTCTAGATTTAAACAGTTGCAGCTCCTTTAACAAATTTTAAGGACGAAGAAATGCAGACTTACTGTACCTTTGCATTTAAAACAGATAAGCACTGAGCTGCAACGTCCTGTTACTGTTTTTCAGGTGACCCAGGTGACAGTGAAGACAGCTGCTGTGGAGAGAAGGGAGGTGGAAAAGCAGACGTCTATAGAGAAAGAAGCCACCAAAAAGGAAGCTTTAGAAAGGTCAAATAAATGTAGCAGTCTTAGCTTTTATAAGCAAAGGCAACATACAAATCAAAAACATTTTGGAGGTTGTTATAGTTCATGCTTAAGGTCGATGGTTTTTGTTTTAACCCTCCAGATATGAGAGTTCTAAGAGGGCTCTGCAAGCCCAACTAGCCAAAAATGAACAGAGCATCAAGGATGTCCCCTCTGACTCGGTCTCTCTGAAAGGCCTGCATACACGGCTCCAGGAAATACAGGTACAAAAACTTTATAAATACCAGTCTGTCAGAAACAAACTGGGTTGAAATATAAAGATTGTTTGGGCAAAATGACTTAATCCCCATAACTGTCCAATAAACTTGAGTTGAACTCGCTTTTTCCCAGTTCTTGAGACAAGAGACTGGGTCTCTTTGGTCTGAGTATGCAAACCAGTGTTCCCATTTGAGTGGAAGCACTTCTCTGGAGCAGGAGAAAGCAGAGCTACAGGATCAGTGGCGCAGCCAACAGTCCAGCCTTCAGAGGAGAGGGAGCTCACTGAGCGCTGCCCTCAGGCAGATTGATTCCACTGAGAATCACATGGTGGACTTCACCGACCGCCTGGACCGTTACCTGAGACAGCCCAAAGACATCACTGGCTTCACACTGGCCAATACGAACATCCTGAAGGATATAAAGGTCCGCTGTTAGCCATACAGAAATTTCTTTTCTTTAATTTTGTATGACACAAAAGCATTATGGCTGAGCTGTTGATAACATAGATCTTACAATTTGGTATTTGCTAGTTATTTCATCAACTCATAAACGCCACAGTGTGTTTTCTGAAAGATTAGTGTGATAAAGAATTTAGACATCAATGATGCTAGCCCTTTAAGATAAGCATCAACGAACAATTGCACATTTAATATTTCTGCCAATGAAATGAGAGAAATTCTCAGAGATTTAAGAATGTTTAACAAAAAGATGGACAATTTTTAAAGAAAAGAATGGTCCCAAAGCTGGAGTCAGTCTGCCGTATCACACGCACAGAGACTATAAAGATATATGCACAGAAAGGTGAATTCTGAGCTCTTTTTTTTTTTTATATTTATGTAGTGACAAAATAAAATTGTGCACACAGGCCTCGTAAATCAATCTCACACTACACCTTGTTTCTCTTTTGCTAAAGGAATTGGATGACAACATACAGAGTGAACTGGAGCAGCTGTCCCGACTGGACCCTGAATCCAGTGACTTGGATCCAAGGGAACGCTTACCTCTGTCCCGTGAATTTGAGACTCACAAAGACAGTTTGGATCAACTCCGGCAGCAAGTCCGGAAGAGCGAAGCAGCTGCCCGTGCCCTCGACCGATTTCTAATGTCCCTGCGCACTGTGGATGAGGATATCTCTGGTATCCAAGGTCCACCCTGTAGTGATGCTGTGGTATTACAGGACTGCCGCTCTAAGCTGGCTCTGATCAGGCAGAGCATTGACAGTTTGAAAGAGAAAGCGCCTCAGCTGGATCTACTCCTGCAGGGAGCAAGGCTCACAGTCACAAGGGATGGTGTCCCAGCGTCCTGCCTCGATATGGTGAGTGCCCTGCTGAGAAGGCTGGAGGAGGCTTACGGTGGGCTGGCTAGCCAGCAGAGGGTCCTTCAGAAAGAGACCCAAAGCAAAACCCTGGGCCTGAGGAAGAGGACGATGCTGGGGGAGCTGAAGAAGCTGCAGGATACGATTGAAGCGCAAGGCCTGAAAGAGGCCACCATGCCTGCTTTGCAGCACAGGTGTGTCTTTTTCCCAGTGCGACAGTGCTTCTGCTGTCCTGTGATATTTCGATTTGTGAAGTTGGTATATAATATGCAGTCTTAGAATATACTGCTTAGATACTGACATTTGCAAACTTATTTCTGAATTTGTTGCACTTTTCAGGCTTCGTGCCCTCTCAGATTTAGAAGGCCAGCTGCAGGCTCAGAGCATCGAGCTTGAGAGCCTCCGTGAAGTCCAAGAGAAACAGGGAGGAGGAGAAAATCTCTTTCAGGATCTGGAGGCTCAGTGGAGGGAGACTCAGAGAGCTTTTTCTAACAGGTAGGGTAGACGCAAGCACCATTAATAAAGTCACTAACGAGCTACACTGACTTATATGCTGTCCTCAACTACTGCTAATATTAGCTAATAGGACATTCAAGTAAATGTCATACTTCTTTTTACATTGCAATGTGTATTTTCTTCCTCTTGCAGGAAGAAGCAGTACAACGCTCTGTTAGAGCTTCTGAAGAAATTCCAGACCTGCCGGAGTCACCTGAGCACCACCATCCAGAAAGCAGAGCAGGCGATCAGTGATAAGGCCTCTTACATAGGAAAGGAAAAACTGCAGAAAACTATGGCAAAGGTGTGTCCATAAAACTATATATACATTGTATTTCAACATGTTTTTCCGTGATTGTGGAATTGACTTTTGCAAAAACTTTCCTGAAACAGCTTAAGATAAAAACATTTACTGTAAAATGTCTCTGCACTGTATGCACTTAAATGAACCAGTAGATGGCAGACACTTTCTAAAGATGAGATCGGTGCTCTCAGTGTGAATTTAAGTGTACTTTATACCGTGTACATTTGTTTAGGTCCGTGAGATTAAGGAGGAGCTGGCTGGTCTCGGGGCGCCGAGTGACGAGATGAGGAATGTTTGCAAACAGTTGCAGTCTGAACTGAAGAAGTTTCCAGACTGCAGTGAAGCTCCATATGAAGCAGAGGCTGACACACTGATGGACAACTGGCTGGATGTATGCAACTATTGCACTGACACATACAGATATTGTTCTTATGAGCAAATAGAGGAATTCTGCTAAAACTGTACATTAAGCAAACAGGGAAGGAGGCAGATCAGAGACTCAGTGACATTGACAGCTCAGTATCTGAGTTAAAAATTATACCTTCACGAGCTTGTTGGATTTAACATCCTCTGTAAATGGCAGTATTTTCACTGGGTGTCAGTCTGACATTGATCCAGTGTTTCCTGTCTCCAGAACAGCTCTGTCTGTGACAAATATTAGAAGTACAACTGAAAGTTAAACAGAAAAACTCAAGTCTAGTTTCATTCTGATTGGAATATTTCTATTTCAGCTCAACTTGGCTAAATATTGGTGATTTTTGGTGCCATTAAAGGTGACAGAGAAGACAGAAGCCTACATGGATAACCTACAAGTAGGGCTGGAGCTGTGGGAGAAGCAGCTGATGCTGGGGGGAGAGGTGGACAGCTGGGCTGGGGCCAAACTCGCCCTGTTTGCAGAGAGTCATGCTTTCCACAATGAGCAGCAAGTACTCACCATGAAGGTACTGAAGTACTGGCCGTATGTTTTATTTTGAAATGATTCCAGTTACACTTTATGTGATTCATATGTATGACATGGGATTTTGTGTGTTTGTGTGTATGTGTGTGTGTGTGTGTGTGTATTTTTGATTGGTTTTTCAGAATGAGATCCAGGCCAATGAGGAGAACATTGCACATTTTCACAAGAAGTCTGTTGAGATCCAGGAGATGCTGCAAAGTCAGGAAGCTCCACTGGAGCTACAGGTGAGTTGAAACATTGATATTTTCTTGCAGAGATATTTACAACATTATTTCAATGTTTTTCATATGTGAATTTTTTTTTTTTAAAGATTTATTTCCACTGTACCGTGCTTCTCTTCTCTTCTCATCATTCTTCTGTACCTTCTAGGTGATGGAAACCCAGCTGAGAACGCGAATGGGGCAGGTGAAGGAACTGTTCACTGAGTGCACAGATGTTTTTGAGGAGCTGATAGCTGTGAAGAAGCATCTAGCCGAGAAGGTTGAGGAGTGTCAGACAGCAACAGAGAACATCCAGAGTCGTATCAATGAGATTAATGCTTCAGGACCAAATGTGGAAGCCCAGATGCAGGTATCCAGCTGCTTTATGTTACAGAGATATGCAGAGTGGTACTCCCATATCAGTGAGTTCTCTAGAATGACCACCACTTATGATGATTTGTGTCACACTACAGGATCTGTGTGACGATCTAGAGTCTCAAGAAGAGCAGGCTGAGGCTGTATTGAAGGAGGTGAGTTTGGTTTCCAGTGTGGCCAGCCCCCAGGTGCTTGAGACACTCTCTGTTGACTGCAGCAGGCTCACAGAAGCCATCTCCCGCACCAAAGACATGATCCAGCTGAAGAGAGAGGAGCGGGACAAAGGCCTGCTCAAAGTTATCAGAGGTTAGTATTGAAATTGTGCTCTTAATCAGTTTCCTATCGGAGCTTTGGCAAAATATATCTCATTGCAACAGAAGAAACCTACAGATCCTTGTACAATAGTCCTTATTTATTCATTTTTAGATATAAAGTGCTGTGTATTTGGCTCAGGTACATGGAAGGCAGGGGCATGTTTTGGTCCTGATATTGCTTAATTTAATTCTGTTTGGGAGTAATTTTAAAAAACATTTTCCCAGATGAGAAGCAATCATTTGAGGAATGGTTCCAAGACTTGCAGCTGGCAGTCAATGAGTGCTTTGAGAACCCCGAGAGCAGAACAAATGTGGAGACATCTTTGCAAAGACTGGCTGTAAGTTGACGGATACGTTTATGGGTAGATAGAAACTGTAGATTGTTGGATGATGGATGGATGCTCGCGTTTTCTTTCATCAGGGTTTCTTGAAGTCCAAGGATGCAGAGAGACGTCTTGACCAGCTGAAAGATCAGCTGGAGAGAGGCAGGCAGCAGGTTCCACCTGAACAGCTCTCTGAGTTTACTGACTGGATGAAGGAGCAGCAGGAGGAAGTGGTCACATTCAGAACCCACTGCCACAACCGGCAGACACAAATGGAGTCACTCCTCAGCGACTTGGACAGGTCATTTCTGTTTCTGCTCATGTGTAAAAGTGTAAAAATTAGACCATCTGGATGAGCATTCCCACAGACTGATGTGAGATGATTGTAACCACCAGCAGAATGAGTTTGTTTTTATTTATTTTATTTTTTTGTAATTTAGTCTGCAGACGCAGCATGATAGCCTCCGTCAGTGGCTTCAGAACAAGGAAAAACTGTCCGTGGTGCCTGAAAAAGTCAAGCAACTTCTCAAAGACCTACAGGATGAGAGGTGATCTTCAACATTGATACAGCCATAAATATTCCAGCTCACATGTAGTAACAGAATGCAGTTTGTTGATCTGAGGATCCAGTGGGGGAAATAATGATTTGATCCCGTTTGGAATTTGTAAGTTTTCTCACTTACAAAGAAATGAACATTATTTAACTTTATGGTAGTTTCATTTTAATGGAGAGAGACAAAATATCAACCAAAAATCCAGAAAAAAACACAAAAGTTTTAAAGGTACTGGAAGAGTGAGGCCAGTTCTTTTGATTTTGCTGTGGACTGAAAACATTTGGATGCTACATTAAAAGTCAATATGAGACAACAGATCAACATTTCAGCTTTTGTCCCCCCAGGTATTTACATCCAGATCTGATACAGAAGACAAACCTTTTGCCTTGTCTGTCAGTTAAGTTTGGAGATGGACTAGGCCAGTCTAAAACCTTCCACTTCCTGCTTCTGATGAACTCCTTCGTAGTTTTGGGTCATTATCTTGCTGCATGATGAAGGGTCTCCCAATCAGTTTGTTTGCATCTTTCTTTAAACTGACAGACAAAATGTTTCTGTAGACTTCTGAGTTCACTGTACTGCTGCCATCATGTGTGACATCATCAGTGAATATCGATGATCCCATCCCAGAAGAAGCCATGCAAGCCTGAGCCATGACATTACCTCCACTCTGTTTGGGATCATGAGCAGATCCTTTCTTTCTCCAAACTTTTGCCCTTTGGTAAAAGTTAATCTTTGTCTCATCAGTCCATAAAACTTTGTCCCTGAATTTCTGAGGTTTGTCTCTGTACTTCTTGGCAGATTCCAGCCTGGCCTTCCCATTGTTCTTGCCAGTTAGTGGTTTGCACCTTCTGGTGAAGCCTCTGTACTTTTGTTCATGACGTTTTCTGCAAACAGAAGGTTATGATACCTTTCTGTCCCTTGGAGATTGTTGCCGATGTCACTAACAGTTGTTTGAGGGTCTTTCTTTACAGCACTTATAATGTTTTTGTCATCAACTGCTGTTGTTTTCCTCAGTCTACCTGTTCCACATCCGTTACTTAGCACACCAGTGACGACTTTCTTCTTCAGGACGTTCCAAACGCTTGTTCTTGCTATGGCCAGTGTTTGTGAAGTGGCTCTGATTGATGTTCCATCTTCTCTCAGCTTCACAGCTGCTTGTTTTTCACCCACAGACAGCTCTCTGGCTTTCATGCTGGTTACTCCTCTAACTGTAAATGCACAGTCTGCACAGGCAAAACCCAAATCTGAAACTGAGTGCAGACATTCAGTGACATTTATTGTTTGAATAATCAATGTAACAGGACACACCTGGGCAACAAAACACACCTGTCAGTCACATGTTCCAATAGTTTTGGTCACAAGTAAAATGGGTGACTTCAGACAAAAGGTGCTATCTGCTGAACTGTGTATCAGATCCAGATGTAAAAACCTGGAAATGAAAGCTGAGATGTTGATCTTTTGTCTCATGTTCAGCTTTTAATGTCAAACACAAATGTTTTCAGTCTACAGCAAAAATAAAGGGATTGGAGGGGAGTGTAAATACATATTTGATCCCCAAGCAAAACGTGACTTAGTATTTGTTGGAGAAACCCTTGTAGGCAAGACAGCGATTAGACATTTCTTGTAGTTGGTCACCAGGTTTGCACACATCTCCGGAGGGATTTGGGCCCACTCCTCTTTACAGAGACTCTCTGAATCCTTTAGGTTTCTTGGCTGCTGCTTGGCAACTCAAAGCTTCAGCTTTTCTGTAGGACTGAGGTCTGAGGTAGGCTACTCCATGACGTAATGTGCTTCTTCTTTAGCCACTCCTTTGTTGCCTTGGTGGTATGTTGTGGGTCATTGTCTTGCTGGAAGACCCATCCATGACCCATCTTCTGACTGAGGGAAGGAGGTTCTCATCTGAGATTTTACGGTACACTACCCTGTTAGTACCTCAGTGCGATGAAGTCATCCCGCACCCTTAGCAGTAAAACAGCCCAAACTGTCTGATTGTAAGTGAGGAAACTTACAAATTCAGCAGAGGATCAAATAATTATTTCCCCCCACTGTAAATAGTGTAGGCATTAATGCACAAATGTCTTGTTATATATATTTACTAATAGTATAAGATATAGAAGGACCATATTGATTACTGTCAATCTTAAAAAGGTTTAAATAAGGAACATTTTCCACTTTCCATGCAACAGTGGTAGAGCTGAGACCCTCAGTGAGCTGTTGGCATCAATACGCAGACAAGGCGTCAGATCTGAGAACCTCCTGAAGGACAGTGATAACGTGATACAGCGCTACAGAAACCTGGAGGCCAGGCTGCTGAAACAGGCCGAGGCCCAGAGTGTGCTGGATGGAGAATACGGTGTGTTTAATACTCAGGCTGAGAGCACCAGGACCTGGATCAGTGACCTTTCACAGCCTCTCACCGTTCCAGACAGAGACGCAAACATGGAGGAGATAAAGTCCAAAGCACAAGTTAGTGGAAGGGGTTTTAAATCTTATGCAAATCAGCATGTTTAAAGCTTTCTTCTAGTAATATTTTTGGTGTTTTGTTAGCTCATCTGCCAGAAAAGTCAATGAAATTCTACTATTCATAGGATATTTCACCTTACTCATAAGTTAGAGTATTAAAATAATAAATTAGGTCATTAGTTTTAGTGATTGAGGGTTGAACGTGTTTTATGATTTTGTCACCAGGCCATCCTAAGCTGCAAACCCGAGGGAGACTTTAAAGTGAGCAGCCTGAGAAGACAAAGCGAAAGTCTGTGTGAGAAGGAAGACTTGGATGAACGCAGGAAACAAAACGTTCAGCAGTTAGTTACAGACACAGAAAAACAATGGATGACAGCCCTACAGGCCGCTGACGAGGCTCTCAGAAAGGCAGAGACACAAGCTATTCTAGACAAAGACCTCGATGCTTTCCAAACCCAGAATGAAAGTGTCCAGTCATGGATCAGAGACCAGGACCAGAACCTGAAGACTTTAGGTGGCCACATACAAGTTGAAGAAAAGCTACAGGTTGCACAAGTGAGTGTAAAATTACATACAGATCAGCTTTCTAAGGATGGGTTGTAATTTGTAGAATAACTTGTACAGGCTATATATATATATATATATATATATATATATTTTTATTTTTTTTTTTGAGGATTAAAACAAAGTGGTCACCTAACAGGGTTATCTGTTCTCTTAAGGCTGTTCTGAGCTCCAAGCCTAATGGAGAGTCAAAGCTCCAAGATCTTAAGCAACAGTGCCAGAGTCTGAGTGACAACCAGAGCTTGGATGAGAGCAGGAGACAAAAGCTTCACGATGCAGTCAGACACACAGAGGAGCAGTGGAGGAAAGCCCTGCAGGGTGCCGAGGAGGCTCTCAAACAGGCAGAGACTGAAAAGGCCGCAGAAAGAGACTTTGATGCTTTGAAAAGCCAAAGTGAAAACATCCGATCCTGGATCAAAGAGCAGAAGCAGAAACTACTGTCCGCTGGTAGTCATATGGAGGTGGAAGAAAGGTTGCAGATTGCGCAGGTGAGTCGGATCTCACTTGAAAATCTATTATATCATACTAGTTATAAAACTGTAGCAGTGTTATTTTTGCAAACCTTGTCTTTTTTTTTCAGCACTACAAAGAGAAATGAAACACTGTTGCACTAAATGTCCTAAATCATGTTTTTTTCATGATCTTTTCTGCATTGTTGACTTGTGACAACTTAGTAACAGGTGTTCCCACTTTGAATTGTTGCCTTTCTTTGCCTTCAGACTGCCAAACCTGAAGGAGAGTCCAAGTTGCTCGACCTGAAGAGGCAGGGCGAGAGTCTGCGCCGACACCTGGAGGAAAGTAGGAAACCAGAGGTTGAGCGGCTGGTAACAAGCGCAGAACAGCAGTGGAGGACATTTTTAGAGGCTGCTAACCAAGCAGAGGTCAGAAGTCTTTCTGTCGACTTTGACGTCCAGAATCAAAACACAGAATTGTGGATCAGAGAGAGACGACAGAAGCTGCAGGCTGTGGGCAGTCACACAACGCCTGAGGAGAGATGCCGCACAGCGCAGGTCTGTTTGAACGCAACTATTGTAAAGGTGTCAAAAATATGTGCAGGATATGTGCAGTAACTGGATCATTTAAATGCATCCAGACTGATCATGTCTTGAAATGACTGTTGATGTTTATGGTAGGAGTTTTAGAATTGAAGTGGTCAGCATTCTGCTCCGAGTCCAGCAACACCCGAGCCTAACAGAACACATCTGAAAGTGTTAGAAGCCAGTTTTGATATTGGCTGTTTTACTGAGGCTCACAAGATAAGTCTGAGATGTTTTAAGATGTTAATTTTAGAGAGAATCAGATTTCATTTAGATCATATTATGACCTTTTGTCAAATGTTACATATGTTGTTCCCACAGTTTAAGATATAAGAACAGCTTAGAATAAATTTCATAGTTTCTTCTCCATTTGCTCCAGAAATTTGTTTTACTATTCAAGCCAAACCCTCTCCCCATTCATCCTTGTACTGAAGGTTTACTCATGTAAATATAGTAGCTGTTTAATTTGATGAATACTATTAATATTTATCATTATAGTATCATATAATATAATACTAATAATAATGCTTTTTGAAGGCCATCTTGACTTCGAGACCCGAGGGTGACTGTAAGGTGAACAACCTGAGGAGACGAGGCCAGAGTCTGTGTGCCCACCAGGATGTCGATGAGGGCAGGAAAAAGCAGTTTCAGCAGACAGTCAGAGACACGGAGGAGCTGTGGAGGGCAGTCCTGCAGGATGCTAACCAGCTTGAAGCTGCAGCAGAAGCTGAGATTTCCCAGGAGACTGAGAGGAGAAGGTTGCAGGTGAGAGAAATGGCTTCTATCAGACTGTGAATTAACTGAGTAAAGAGTAAAGATGAAAAAATATTATTTTTGAACTGCGAGTCAAATAAAGCTACTCTAGCAGGTTAATGGGCATAATGTGCCCCCTTAGATCTAATTTTTTTTATGTTTGTGTGAAATGTTTTTTTAATCTGAGTTTTTATCTGAGTTTATTGTAGAAATTGGCATTGTTGCATGGTGTATTCATTTATCAGCAGATAAGAATAAAACAAGTCTCTCCTCTCTGTGAATGGGACCTCATTGTGTGCTTATCACATGGTTTCCTCTACAGCTGCAAGAATTCGATACCTGTCAGCGGGAAGCTGATGGCTGGCTTAAGGACCTCCAACAACAACTGAACACTTTAGGTGGTGAAACCAAAGCTGAGGACAGGCTGCATGTAGCACAGGTGAGCTAAGAGGCCTGGAAAAAAGAATGAGACTGGCTCTGTGTCTGCTGGATGCATCATTTGTAACACCATTTAGTGCTGTAGTATTATTATAATAAATATAATATAATCATACTATAATGATCATAGTGTATGTACACTATATTGCCAAAGGTATACACTGACCCATCCAAATCATTGAATTCAGGTGTTCCAATCAGCCCCTAGGCATCCAGACTGCTTCTACAAACATTTGTCCAAGAACAGGTTGCTCTCAGGAGTCCAGTTGTGATTGGGAACAACAGCAATGTAAAATGACAGTGTGGGGTCAGAGGATGCTGAGGCGCATAGTTCGCAGAGGTCACCAAGTTATGAATCACATAGCTTTGTGGGAACAGTTTGGGGATGACCCCTTCCTGTTTCAAGTCTGATGGAACTTCTTTGGGATGAATTAGAGCGGAGACTGTGAGCCAGGCCTTCTCATCCAACATCAGTGTCTGACCTCCCAAATGTGCTTCTGGAAGAATGGTCAAAAATTCCCATCAACACTCCTAAACCTTGTGGAAAGCCTTCCCAGAAGAGTTGAAGCCAATACGTCCTCCAATCCATATAACAACAGTTTGGGTAGACCCTGAAATACACTCCTACATGGGGTTTGGTGTGTCATGTGGTCATGTGTGGGTAATGTTGCTATACAGTAGCTCACGAGGTAGAGTAGGTCACCTATTAATTGGAAGGTTGGTGGTTCAATCCAAAGCTATTCCAGTTGGCATGCCAAAGTATCTGCGGGCAAAATGCTGAAGTGCTTGTATGAATAAAATGTTGTATAAAATGCTTTGAGGGCTCAAGTACAGTAGTAAAGCACTATATACAATAAGAACCAGTCAATTTATTGCTTTAAGTTTTCCGGTTGCATCTAATGCCATTTAGTGCATGTAGGCTTTTCAGAAATCTGAGAAAATCCATATTTACGTATTTTTTCAGGATTTGCTGAAGAAACCCGAACACGTTATTCACTTGCATTTATTTTAAAATATAGATATTGGTCGTAAAACGTGCCTGCAAGAATGACCTATGAGGTTATTTTTTTAAACGAGGACAGGCTTGTTGAAGCTGTTCCATCTGCAAAGGGTGGGCCGACATCATATTAAACCCTATGGATTAAGAATGGGATGTCACTCAAGTTCATAAGCGTGTGAAGACAGACGAGTGAAGTTTAGATGACTTTAACCAGTGGCATTTTTATTCCCAGGCCATTATGAACTTCAAGCTTCAAAACCTGAAGAAAAAAGCCCAGAGCTTGCTCGATCAGGAGGTTGATGAGCACAAAAAGCAAGAGATTCAACAAAAAGTCAGAAAGACTGAGGAACAGTGGATGAGACTCCAGGAAGAAGCCAAAGAAGCTGAAAGGCAGTGCGCTCTGGATGGCCAGCTGAGGGGCTTTGAAGCCATGCGAGAAAAGACCAGAATCTGGCTGGAAGAGAAGCAGCAGAGCTTCGTCTCTCTGGTCAATCAGACAGACCCAGAACAGACCATAAGCACTGCACAGGTAGATATATATTGTACAGATAATGCTGACATGAAAGTTATATAATTGTCTGGTTAAAGATTAGATATTCAGTATTCAGCTTATATGAATTCCTAAAGTTTAATTCCTTTATTTGAATGCTTTAAAAATGTTGCCCTATGTTTTTTTCTTATTAAGCAGAAATGCAAATAGGTTCCTCCTTTTATTCAAATAACTAGAACACATTTCTAAAATTTATTTTGTTCTCATTCTCAGTCCCTGCTATGTTTTATTTTCCCTGTCTGTCTATGTGGCTAGTTTGCACGTAAATAAAAGAGAAATATAGCAAAAATTTGTTTCTATTTTCAGACCATCTTAAGCTGCAAGCCTGAGGGAGACTCTAAGCTGGAAGAACTAAAAAGACTAAGCCAGAGTCTGTCTGACCAAGAGGACTTGGAAGTGAGCGTGAGGCAAAAGGCTCTGCAGACAGTAAAAGACTCAGAGGAGCAGTGGAGGACAGTCCTGGAGACTGCTGAGAACACTCTGAAGAAAGCCGAGGTCCAGTACTCGCTGTCCAGGGAGCTAGAGGCTTTCCGTGCCCATGCAGGAAGCACTAAAACCTGGGTTGAAGGCCTGCAGAAACAAGCTGATTCCATGGGGACCGGCACTCAGGGCAGCAAGGCTCAGTTAGAGGACAGACTGAGTACAGCACAGGTGAAACGTGGACTATAACAAAATGTGGAAAGTGTTGTATAACACAGTGCAATACAATCACAGTGCATTCTTAATCGGCTGTCTTTTTAAACAGGCATTTAGTTTTTACTACGTTTTTAGAGCAATATACACATGTCTAATAAAAAAAAACATTGTCTTTAGGCCATCTTGAGATCAAAGTCAAATGGTGAGGCTCGAGTGATGGAGCTGAAGAAGCGAGCGCAGAGTCTCTGTGACCACAAAGATCTGGAGATGAACACGATGCTGGAGGTTCAGCAGACAGTCAGAGGCACAGAGGAGCGGTGGGGGGCAGTGCTGCAGACTGCTGAGGAGACACAAAGGTAGAAAAGGCAGTTTCTAACTATGAGTAAGGGAGATTTTGTCTGTTTCCTAACTCCACTTAGAAACTAGGACTACTTAATCCCAGACGTACAGAACGGTGTTAGAATAAAACCTCTGCATGAAGTTAACATCTTTTTTACTGGCCCGGGGCCATTAGGCTACTGATTAAGTCAAACCCTGTAATTAATTTGCTTTTCATGAGGTTCCATGCTGATATTGAATTTGGATTTTCTAGCAAACATTCAATAAACTTCAAATCTAATCCTTCTACATCCTTTTTTAACATTTAAAACATGAAAATTGTGTCCATGGTCTTTCTAGGAGAGCAGAAAGGCATTTATTTCTTCTGTTGCTGCATTACAGTTCATTTCTAACGCCTGCTTTCCATTGTCTATCGCCCAATAGTAAGTTGCAGAGTGTTGTGGAGCGCCTGGCGTCCTGTCAGTGCCAGCGAGACCAGGCAGAGGTCCATCTGTCTGAGCTTCAGAAGCAAACATCCAACCTGCCACGTGTCTTCCCGTGGCCAGGCCTGGGAGAGCGGAGGCAGGCTGCGGAACAGGCCCGGGCCCTGCTTGACCAGGTTACAGCCTTAGCCCCCACCCTCTCAAACATCTGCACACAGGTAATGGCCTTACATGAGATTGTTTAGCTAATGTTGTGTCAGTTCATAATTTCTGGGTTTAAAAACACAATCCTATAACTCACTTTGAATAGTCGGTAAGACTAGCAAAGCGCTATATAAAATGCTAGTCCACAATAAAAGAGGAAATCTGATCAAACTCAGTGGTTCACAAAATCAAACTCAATGCTTCGGTTTAAGTACCTTCACTGTATTTTACTGTTCTTCTCAAGGCTGCAGAGCTGTTTGAAATCACACAGGACCAAAGCTGGTCAGACCCCTCCTGGAGAGCTAAGAAGGAGTCTATCCCTGCTCTGCTGAAAGAGCTAACTGTGAGTTCAGCAATCTGTCGTGATAGCATTCTTAGAGAAAAACAAATCATTCAAAAGTAAATGGATTATTACTCACGTTGTTTTTACTTATCACTGTCCATATATTTATTGATTTACATCAACACAAGCTACCGATATAAGTGCAATAAGTCTGGCGAATCAGGTGTCGTGCATCATTTGCTGCCGATTATTAGTGTTTCATCTTTTGAAGACTGGATTATATTAAAAGGTGTGGTTTCTTATTTTCTGAAGAAAAACTGAAACTGTATTTTTAATCTTCTTTGTTCTTATTCTATCTGGCTTTAAAGGAGGGTGATCATAATTTGACTAACTGCAAAGTTACCCTGTGAAATTACACAACTGTTGTCTTCAGGATGCAGTAGCCAACCTGGAGCAGGGCATTCTGACAGAGCGACAGTGCACCCAGCTATTGGAGCAGCATGAAGCAGCTCAGGCCTGGCTGAGGGAGCAGGTTAAAAGCCTGGAACATCCTCCTGCAGACAGACAGAGTCTGCACAGTGCTGTGAACACCCTTAAGGTCAGAACATGCAATGCACTGACACAGTTGTCTAAGCGCCTGTGGTTGGTTACTAATATATAAAATACTAAAAATATTCATGTTGCACAATAACACGATGCAGATATCCCTCATACTGTTTACTCATACTTTATTTTTGTTTAGTTAGACTGGCACTTTCTGATATGGTTCTCTTCCTTTTCCCTTCTTCTGGTGCCAGGCTTTGCTCCAGACAGTGGACAGAGAGCAGAGAGAGATGAAGGAGTTGGACTCTGCCAGAGACAGTTTGCTGAGCCTCTGCACTCCTGGAGGTCAGGATGGCCTGACTCTCGAGGTTAGCCATCTTCATGACCTCTGTGCTGTCTCAGAGCAGGAGGTGAAGGAGCGCCTGATTGCCTGCGAGATGCAGCTAGAGGAACTGGACAGTGAGGTGGCCAAGAGGGCCCAGGGGCTGAAGGAGAAGGCCGCAGCCCTACAGTGGGAGCTCCGCTCTCTAGACCAAGCACTCAGTTACAGTGAACCACAGAACAATATTGCTCAGCTTCAACAGCACTGGCACAGCCTACAGGTTATTACCACTTTTTTTTTTTTTTTTTTTAAATTCAAGCACACCATCTGATGGAATTTTTTTAAACTTATAAAGGCAAGAAAATAAAAAAAAAAGATTGAAAAAAAGAATAATTTGCATTACTGCATTGTGCAATGGGAAGACACCTTTTCTAAAGGCTTTATTGTATTTCCCATTCAGAAAAATCAACCCAGTGTACTTATGTGATATTTTCCCTTTCTGTTAGAACTGTGAGAAGTCACTGGAGGATTTGAGTGTGAAAATTCACGACCTGCACCAGGAAGTAAAGTCAGCATCATCTACCAATGAGCTGCCAGCAGAAATCATCACTGGGGTTGACTCTTTACGGGAGCGACATGCCAGGTATCCTGCCGTGAAAGTCATGAGATTTCTGACTCTGATTGTTAGACCGCAAACTAGTCTACATCACAATTGTTACCACTTTTTGTCTCTTATCATTCTTTTTTTATTTCACTCATGGTTTAATAGAAGAAATATATGATCTAGCAAAACACTGGCAAACTCATCTCCTATGATCACAACTAGGATTTCTTAAACCGTAAGCCTGCTTAGATATTTTGTAATAAATTCTCAGCTGGCATTATCTGTCCAATTCAATTTACTCTTCAATTATTCTTGCATGCCAGCCACATGCCTCAGTGGGTCATTCTGCTCTTGATCAGTTGCATGGATACACAGAGTTCTCCTATATTTATAACCCGGATATTAATTTATTGGCTGGTTAAACCTTTTTAACAAGATTCACATGTAAACAAATACTCTTTAGTTGAACAATTGCATTCTAATAACAATGTTAGGGGAAAAATATTGCAATCTGTTATTGTGTTTATTGTTATCCTGTAAAAATGTTTTTCTTTCTTGTATAATACATACAGATTATAATAAATAATATTATTTCATTATATCTACAGCCTAAAATCTAGGCTCAGTGAACATCAGGTTACCTGCTCCACAAACACAGCTACCTGTCTCATGGACTGTCTTCATACTCTGCAGCAATGGACCCACAACAAACCATCTGAGTCAATTTCCTCTGCGCAGGTCTCTTTTACTCTTGTTTCAGTAACGCTCTGCTTTAAAATTGTTCTTAAATACTAATGATAAACATTAATATTTTGTCTGAGAGCTGTAATTGTTATATATCACACATATATCACAACAACCACTTTTAACAGTTTTTCCTTCTGATGTTAGGTGACACTAGAGGAAGGCGAAAAGTTGCAGGCCAGCCTAGAGGAGGCGCTTTCTCACCGACAGTTTCTAATGGCCTGTTTAACACCAGACTTGCTTGAGAAACTAGAAAAAGAGGGCTCAGAAACACTCAGAGAAGCACAAACACAAAGGATTTCTCTAAGCCAGAGCTTAAAGGTATTTATATTAATTTATTTGGCTTTGAATGTTTCATAAGATCATAAACATCAAATTTTTAACACAATAAAGCAGTTTAATATCTTATATATTGTCATATCTTAATGTAATTCCAAAGTATCTTTGTCATTATTAATGCCATCTTAACTCTTCCATTCAAGGAACTTAATCAAAGAAGTAAACAAAAACTGCCTGACATCCAGTCTTCTGATGCACTTCATGAGAATCTGGAGACAAGGACAGCCATTGTGGCACCGCCACGAAAACAAAAGCGCTTAGCTGAGAAAAAATCTCAGAGTCCCGTGTCTGCTTCAGAAGCCATTGCGTTACAAAGTTGCAGCACTTCTCAAGAAGCACAAATTGTACCATTAGCTTTCACAGGTGAGCCTGTTACAAATGAGCAGATTAAACCTGCGTCTGAGCGACCCACTGCGATCCACAAGGTCACTGAACAGTCTGCTCCTGTTATTAGTGAAGAAACTGAAGCTGCGCAAGTGCATGCTGAAAATAAAACCAAGGAGATGGCAGAGAATAAACAAGAGCCTAGCAGTAAGAAACCTCTAGTGACTGGAAAGCCAACTGAAGTAACTGTGGAAACAACTAAAATCAGTTCAGCTTTAAGGAAGAAGTCAAAGAGTTTTGAGGTTTCTAAAGTTGAAGAGCCAGTGTCCCCACTGGGAAAAGTTGCTAGTATGGAGTCAATGGAAACCAAAGAAGAATCTGAAAAGTATACCGTAACACCAGAGCTTGTTAAAGAGCCAGCTGTAACACCTGGGACAAAAACAAGGTTATTTCCACTAACGAGAAGGTCAAAGAGTACCGAACTTTCCCTTAATGTTGGTGATACTGAGTCACCTCAAACAAGACATGATCCTCAAAGCAAAAATTCTACCTTGGAGTTTAATGACCAGAATAAAGATTTTGTTACTGAAAAGACAAAACCTATACCAATCAAAATAGAATCAAAAAGCACTGAAATTTCTACAACACCTGAGGCAATTGTTGCCCAAGTTGCATTAACAGATGTTGAGCCTGACCCAAACAAGAAAGAACCTGTTGGCCAAGAGTCTTCACATCCAAATATACCCAAAGGATCAGCTCAAATTACTGTTATTGAAAAAGGTCAGCTTTCTCCAACCAAAAGAAAATCAAAGACTCAAAAAATTTCTTACAAGGAAAAAACACAGGGAATAGAAACTAATGTCAGGCGTGTAAGTGAAGCTGATGTAGAAGAAACTAAGTCCAAAGCAGGAAGGAGGAAATCAAAGGAAGGCTTTGACAGCCAAGAGCCACCTTCAGCTACAGAGGTGTTGACAGGAACAACTGAGATTGTTGTAGAAAAAGGAAAGCTTTCACCAACCAAAAGAAGGACAAAGGATTTAAAAATTTCACCGGAACTTCGTTCAGTGGCACAGACAAAGTCTAGAAAACAGCCAGAGGTTGTCACTGCAACAAGTGAAATTGTTTTTGTGGAAAAAGAAAAGCATTCATTAACAAAAAGAGAGTCAAAAGTCCTTTCCACCAAAGATGCTGGTAAGGACATGTCTGAGACCATGAAAGGATCTGTCGGTCCCAGCAAACAAGCTGATATTGCTTTGGAAAACACTGAACTCACCCCAACTAGGAACAATCTTGTGGAGTCTAAGGATTCTAAAAAAGAAAATCAGAGTGAACAGCAACCTTTTAGTGAAGACATAGATACTAGAACAACTGAAACTACTGTTGAAGAATTAACTGAGCTGTCGCTAACTGAAAGACAGTCAGAGCATCCAAACATTTATCATGAGCTTGCTAACAAAAACCAGATTCCAACCACAAAAGAAGATGGCAGTGAGGTGGCATCCTTGCCTACCACAGAGTCAGTTGATGTTGTTTTTGAAGAAATGTTTCCTATACGAACTGGATTGACGTCAGATGATGTTGAATTTTCCATAGCTCCTGAGTCAGTCCCTAACCTTGGAAGACATGATGAAGAAACTGAATGTACTAAGAAAGAGATTGACAGTATGAAATCTACAACACCTTTAGAGGTGGTCGCTGTGCAGACAGAAAATACTAGGGTGGAGCTGACAATGGCCAAGGAAGATCCCAACAGTCAGAAGTTACCTGCACCACTACAGATGGTGACAGCAACAACAGAAACCCCTGCGATAAATAGAGGAAAGCTTTCACCAACAAAAGGAAGGTCAAAGGGTAATAAAATATCCTCAAAACTTACAACCATGGACTTATCTGAGGCTTTGAAAGAACCTAAATCAGTAGGTCACAATAAGAAAGGTGTGGACAGTTCTTCGGAAAAACCTGACCTCACTCAAGCACGAAGGACACCAAAGGGTCTTGTGATGTCTAAAAAAAGTGAGAAAGTAACTAAAAGGGAAAACACTGATTTAATTGAAGCTATGAATACTGGAACAACTGAAACTGCTGCTGTAGAATCACCTGAGCTCTCACCACGTGAAAGAAAGTCAGAGAGTCCAAAGGTTTCTCTTGAGCTTGCTAACAAGGACCAGATTCCAATTACAAAGAAACATGACAGTGAGATGTTGCCATTGTCATCCACAGAGCCAGGTGCTCCTGCTAGTTTGAAAGATGCATCTCCAGTACTAATTGGACGAAAGTCAGGTATTGTAGTCTTGTCCTCTGTTCCAGATTCAGCCTCTGTTCATGAAAGACATCCTGATCCAGAAACTGAATTTATTAAGAAAGAGATTGACATTTTAAAACCAGGCACACTTTCAGAGGTGGTCACTGTGCAGACTGAAAAGATTACAGTGG
>JAVDPK010002808.1:542424-552824 GCA_034780415.1 Cichlasoma orientale
ACAGATGTACTCGATGCACCTCAAAGCCTGGAGAGATCATCAGTTACAGTAGAGAAAATCCAGGTGGAGCCTCAAGTCCAAGTTTTACAACTGGATTTACCCACCAGTCATACAGAACAGGAAATGACATTTGTCATGATGGCAAAGGAGCCAAGAACAGATGGAGCTCAAACAAGTATCCAGTGTAGAGGAGAAGAGACTCAAGTTCATGTTCACCCTGAGGAGGCTAAAGTTACAGTCAAAGTGCAAGAAATCATCACTGAAAGAAAAGAGTCTCTGGGTCAGAGTGACTCCTCTCAACCTGCACTCCTACAAAGTGAACCAGGGACAACTTCTGCAGACTTATCCAAGCAAGACAGCGTAAAACCAGAAACACTGAGTGAGCAAGAGCGCTTGAAAATCGCAAAATACAGATCTATTGTGACTAAGGAACTTGTTGGGGAAGAAGAGCACCCTAAAGCTTATGGGGTGGATGATGCACACATGAGTCTGCGTGACAAGTCAGTTACAATGGAGAAAGTCCAGGTGCAGCCTGAGGTGCTTGTTTTACCAACCAGCCGTGAGGAGCATGAAAAGTCATTTGTCTTGATGACAAATGTGCCAAAAACAGGTGAAGCTCATTCAAGTATCCAGTCTGAAAGTGCAGCAGTAAACAAAGTTTTGACTACAGCTGATGTTGATCCTGAGAAAGCTACAGTTACAGTGAAGGTGCAACAAATCATCAGTGAAAGGAAAGGGGGTGTGTCTCAGATTGACTCCACTCAAACTGCACTTCTGCATCCAGGAGAACCATTGACAGCATCTGCAGAAATAAGTTTATCCAAGAAGGACACTGTAAAACCAGGAGCAGTGACTGAGCTAGAGATCTTGAAAACCACACAGCAGAGACCTACCGGAACTAAAGAACTTCGGGTCCAAGAAGAGCCGTCTAAAGTGTTAACACATGGAGTGGCCATGAGTCTGGGTGACAAGTCAGTTACAGTAGAGAAAGTCCAGGTGCAGCCTGAGGCACTTCTAATACCAACAATTCAAGGGGAGCATGAAAAGACATTTGTCTTGATGGCAAGTGTGCCAAGAACAGCTATAACTCAATCAAGTATCCAATCTAAAATTTCAGAAGAGCACAGAGATATGAGTACAGCTGAGGTTCACCCCAAAGAGGCTGCAGTTAAAACCACAGTAAAGGTGCAACAAATTAGCACTGAAACACAGGAAGGTGTGACTCAGATTGACTCCACTCAACCTGTACTGCTGCACCCAAAGTCAACAACTGTAGAAATAAGCTTATCTGAGCAAGACACTCTAAGATCAGAAACACTGAGTAAGTCGAAGCTCTTGAGTACCACAGAGGAGAGACCAAAACAAGAGGTTGTTACTAAAGATGTACTTGATGCATCCCAAAGCCTGAATGAAATGTCTGTTACAGTGGAGAAAATCAACATAGGGCCTGAAGTGCCCACTCTACAACCAGATATACCAGATATAATCACATCTGTTGCAATGGCAACAGCTGCAAGAACTGACAGCGATCAAACAACTACCAAGTCTGAAAAAATAACAGAAAAACAACAGCTTACATCTTCTGAGGCTGAGCAAGAAAAGCCTGCAGCTCTGATGACTAAGACAGATGTTCAAGAAAGCTTTACTGAACTCCTGTCAGAACCAGCTGTGCTCCCTAAAGCCCAGCTGGATAAACACAGAACCGACGCAACAAATAGGAAAGAAGAACAAGCGAAGAAGAAGAAGAAGAAGAAGAAGACAATTGAGGAAGAGGAAAGAGAAAAAATCACCAGTGTAGAACTACCAATGCAAATAAGCACAAGAACCACTGAAATAATGAGGCTTCAGAAATTTCCACAGGTATGTTACAGTATAAGAGGTACTGACCTGTTTTCTTATGATAAACTACAATTATGTGAACCCTGAATTTATACAGACTAACACATAGATTGCATGTAAAGCAGGGACTTATCCACCAAAAGGCAGTGCTGCAAAGCCTTAGAGCTTGCATTCTTTCTGGCTACCAGCAGGGGGCAACTCCTGGTTGCAAAAAGAAGTTCTACTGTACGAAAGTCTTTGAGAAAACAGTGTAATTTCTCTCTTGATATGTGACTTCACTGAACACTTTAAAAATGTAATTAAATTTAACACTTTAAAGATTTAATCTCTATTATTTTACTCATACATGCTGACATATCTCCTTTTAGTGGTGCCTGAACAGTTGGTCACTTCAAACAGGATACTTTTGTTTCCCAGAGAGAGACAGAGATCATTTCTCAGTTCATCCAAAACCATATTCAGGTGTATGATTTTCTTTTTTTTAACATTAATACCTGCTTTCGTGTCCACTGTAGGAGCAAGCATTCAGTACTGACGCATCACCGCAGGTGGTTCACATATCATCAGCTGACACTGTACTGGGTAAAGAACCCCATTTGCAAGGATTGTCCCCGCAGGAAAACAAAGCAGAAGCAAGTGAGGTGGAGACTGAGAAACTAGTAGTGGAGTCACCAGAAGAACCGTCCGTTTTCACAGAGATACAGCTACTCAAAGACATGGGGCCCAACAGTCAGCTCATTGAGGTATGGTAATGTCTGCCATTGTCTGTGCTCTTGAAGCTACCACTAGAAGTCACAAAAGTTACAAACCATCACTTTCTAGATGTAGGAGTAAAATACAGAATAATCTGCAAAACAATCCCGTTATGAACATGTGCTGTTTCCCATCCTCTTTCACATGAGTTCAGTTCAGTCCAGTTTTATTTATGTGAAGCCAACTCATAAAGCTGAAACCAGGGTTTGTACAGGTTATTTGTGGGTTTTTAAGGCACTTACATTATAGAGAGTATCCCAACAATTCCCCCCCTCGAACTTGAAAGTGGCAATGTCCCCTATTTCTTATATACGCCCTAAATTATCTAACAAAAGCAAAGCTTGTACCTCAACAAATCCTGTTCTGATCATCAAACTGTATTTTCAGGCTTTAGGTTCTGACATGTCTTTGTGTCTGAAGGGTAAACCACCAGAGGATGCTCCAGAGGTTCTGATTACATCCACCTGTAACATGGACGGTCATCTAAGTAGGCTAGTATCTAGACTCCTGAACTGCAAGAACCGCCCAGCTGAGCTGAGACCAACAGCCATGGCCCGGCAGGTGGAGGAGGCTCAGGTGAGATTATGACGCAGGACTCACTAGAAAAACATCAGTGATTTATAGAAGTCCTTGATTTCTTCATACTCGTGGAGTTGGAAACCAGGTTGGCAAATCAGAGGTGATGATGCCAAAGTGCCTCCAGAATTGGGCATGTCTATTTCTGGGCCAGCCTGTTCCAAGGGTTGTAATAATAATAACACTTTTTCCAAAACATTTGCACAATAGGTCCTTGTGTTTGCAGCTGTACAAATATACCACTTATAAAAAAGAACCTGAGTTCATGGAAGATCAGATAAGCTCATTATGAATGTAAAATTCAACCACTGAGTGTTTACTCTTGCATACTGCATACAGGAGTGCAGAGAGGTTGCCCTGGCTCAGGTGGCATTGCTCTCTCAGTTGAGAGGAACTGCTGCTGAGAGCACGGACACTCTAGAGCATCTGGAGGACCAGTGGAGCGATGCTGCCCAGGATGCAGCTAATGTCATTCAGAGTAAAGAGACTCAGCTGCAGGTGGTGACTGATTACTGCCAACAGATCCAAAGAGCCGAGACTACAGTGGACAAAATAATAGCAGAACTGGATGCTGTGCAAGCGTGAGTTGTAATCCCACAGTTTCATTCTCTGATACTTGTATTTAAAGATATTTTAAGGTACATTTTATCTCACTTATCCACTTTTTCCTTTATCTGTAAAGCTAACTGATGTGTCCCTAAAATACGGTCCTCTACTATCTGTCTGCTGCAGCAACCCTTTTTTCATTTTTCTTTCAGGTCCCCTCAGGAGAGCAGCTCCAAGGAGGCAGAGCAACTAGGCTACTTACAGAGAAGTATGGAGGAGAACAGAACAGTAATAGGAGAGCTGCTTGTGACCCATACTAAATTGCGCCCCCACCTTACCCGATATGAGCAAGCAGCTGCAGAGACTGAGCAGAAGAACCTACAAGAAAAGTGGAGAGCTCTGGAAAGAACCGTGGAGAGGACGCTTCATCACACAAATGCCCATTCTCACAAGACCAGCAATCTTCTTTCAGAGTTATCAGATTTGCAGGAACGCTTGGAAATGATCAGTGAAGACCTTGAAGCCAAGTCTCCATCAGTTACTCAGTGGAACTGCAAGAAGGCACGGCAGCTGATGGAGGCAAATGCTGAAGTTAAAGCAGCCCAGCAGCAGTACCTCCATTTACAACAGCTGTCAGAGCTGTTGCTCCTTAGCCCACAGTGGGAAATGGAAACAAAGAAGATCCATCAGGGACTCCAGGAGGTTAAAGACAAAATATCTTACACAGAGGAACTTGTATCTACTCAAACCCTGTGCAGCAGCAACCCTGTCATGGAGAAAATTATCATAGTGATGAGGGATGGCCTGGCCTGGGCCAGGAAGACAGAGAGTGATATTGAGGGCAGGAGGAAAAGAGTGGCACTTCTCCCTGAGGAGGTTCACAGGCAGCTCAGAGATCTGAAGAAGCTGCAGTCTGAGGTGATCGCCAAACAAGGCCAGCTGGAGTCACTGGTGGAGGAAATGACTGAGCTCCTTCCACAGCTGGACCAGGCCGAAGAGGTGCCCATGGTGCACAGTCTTCTGAAACGTCTTGAAGAACTCTCAAAGTCCACCACTGAGAAGCTGTCCAAGGCTGTGAAAGAGGTAGAGTCAGGACTGCAGACAAGAGAAAAGTTATCTGAACAAATCGCCGATCTAGACTCCTGGGTTGTTGCTCATCTGCACAGAGAGGCGTCCAGGGGTCCAGACAGTGAGCTCAGGAGCCCCCCTGAACTTGATCGCAGAGTCCGCCACATCCAAGAAACCCTGGCTGAGGCTGAGAAGCAGGAAGCAGTCTGTGAGGCTCTTTTAATTAAGAGTAAAGATATTGCCTCTGAACTCAGTGTCACAGAGAACTGTCAGCTTTTTGACAAGCTTACCAACCTCCAGGAGAATATCAGAACCATTAGCAGCCAAGAGAAAAACAGCAAAAAGGAGCTGAATGAACTCATCCAGACTTTAGATTTAAGCAAGAAAAACCTGGTCTCTGTTGAAAATAACCTAAGGCAGATGTTGGTGGATCTATCCAGACACAGGTTCCCCATTACAAGAGAGTCCCTGCAAGCTGTAGAGCCTTTCAAGCACATCATTTTGGAACACAAGTCGAAGGTTGACCTCCTGCAACCCTGGATTCCCAAAGAAAAGACAAAAGATCTGAACTCTGTCATCTCTGAGCTGCTCGACAAAATGCGTTCCCTTGAGATGAAAGCCAGAGACCACGAGAGGTACCTAAACACGAGGCAGTGCGTGGAGGATTTCAGAGAAAATGTTCGGGAGCAGGTACGCCATACCAAAGAAGATGGCAGTGACGTGGAGGAGAAGTACAAAATCTGTCAGAAGCTGCTCATCCAGTTTCACCTGATGAAGGGATTGTGCGAAGACGCTCGCTCCAAACTAATGACGATCTCTGCTGACCTCTACCCTTCACAGCTGACCGCAGAGCAGCAAAGGATTAAACAAAATGAGGAGAGTCTTAACACCACCGAGATGATGCTTTCCAACAACCTCAGCATCATCGAGTGGAACCTGCTGAAGGACCTGGACCTAGACTCAGAGAAGAAAGCCACTCAGGCCTTCCTTGTGAGGGCTGAGAAAGAGCTTCAGAAACCCCCCATGTTGGAGCCAAATGACACAACAATTAACAGAGAATATGAGAGAGCGATGTCTTTGAAAAAGACTGTGGAGTCCAGAATCAGAGCGCTGGAGGTGCTGGAGCAAAAGAAGGGAAAGAAAAAAAGAAGTGCATCTCAAGGCCTGACTGAGTTGAAGAATACAGTCCTCTGTCAGTGTGACTTACAAATGGTGCGTCTTTGTTTTCACAGTTTAAAAAAATATTTAATTGTCTGTTTGAAAGAACAAACTAAAGCAAAAACAAGGCAATGGAATTACCTACATACTGTAATAGTTTAAAAAAAGAACTTCTAGACAATGGACTGAAAATGCCAATATTAAAAAAAATGCGTGTGTCTTTTTTTTTTTTAATTGTTTTAGGAGAACATCACTCAGGCCAGGGAGTCACTGAGACGCTACACCTGCTCCGTTAAACAGGCCGTACGGTTCCTGAGGGATATCGAGGTGTCTCTGCTACCACCGCAGGGCTCTGCCGGGCTCTGCAGTGACAGACTAGAGGGGACCCAGCAGGCTTTGGCCTCACTACAGCAGCAGTTCCAAACCCATGTGGAGCAGCTCCAAAACCAGGCTGTTCTGCATCCTTACCTGTCCCCGCAGAAGGTGGAGCAGCTCCAGGAGGATATTCTGAGCCAGCTCCTGGTGAGGATGTCCACTCTCCAGGCGAAGGGCCATGTGAAGCTGGAGTGTCTCAGCAGGTACTCGGCTCACTCATGAAAGTCACAGTCATCTTCTTAAAAAAATGTTTTCAATGGAAGTGTGTGATTGCAAGTGCAAAGAGAAAACGCAGAAATATTTAGAATGACTTGCTTCTAATTAGCCACCAACCCAATTTTTTTTACATAATGTTTTACTCTATTCTCAAAAAAAAAAAATATATATATATATATATATATTTTACACAGATCTAAATGCTCCCTCAGCCTAAGTTGGCACTGGTTAAAAATTGGCTCCAGGTTTCACAATGGGACTTAATCAATAAATGATTGATGTCACAGTGGCTACATCCATCTACTGTATGTAAAGTCTATGAATCTTAAATACACTGCAATAATAATATCTAAGGATTTGAAAGAGCTGCTGTTCTGTGCACACGCCTCCCTTTTAGGAAGCTTTCCTACTGAATTGTCATCTTTTATAAGCTACTTGCTCCATCTCTATGAGTTCTGTTAAAATTTACATCACACTGCAGACAAAATAGCCTCAGAGACTGGCATAAAAAAAAACGTAGCTCCACTGATCAACGTATATTTAATAATAAGACTAACAATCTTTTCTATGAAACCTATTACCAGATAGAGAAATGAGTGAGTGAAGCCTTTTTAATCTGACATTAAAAGATCAACATGTTTGTCTTTCAGGTGTGCAGAGCAGCACAGAAATTACATCAAGTGCCAAGACGAAATCATGCTGAGTGTGAAGAGTGCAGAGGACAGACTCTTACAGCTCATCTCTCAGAAAGTCACCTGTCTCACTGACTGCACTGACCAGGAGGCAAATCTTAGAGTGAGTATAAAACTGCATGTGGACAAACTTTAATGCCGTTGAGGCTCATATGTTTTCACCTTTTGACAATCCCTGCACAGAAACATAATTATTTTTTACTGGCACTCTTGTCAGGCACTTGCCTTGGAGATGGAGGCCCTTCTGAGACGTCTGGAAGAGCTGCAGGAGTGGTGCTCAGAGCAGAGCTGTCGTGGAGACAGGGAGACCACCATGAGTTCTATCTGGAGATGGGTTTCAAGACTACGTTGCTGCACACAGGAGATGACAACTCGGAGTAAACAGAGGATCACAGAATGGCTTGATATCTCCAACAGCGTAAGTTTACACAGACATGTATGTTTTGAGATTTTCACTTATACTGCTGTTTATAAGTTCATAAGTAGCGCATGCTTAGTTAGGCAGGGTTCCCGCTAATATATTTACAGTAGTGTAAGTAAACGAGAGGAAGTGTACAGTGGAATTCCCAAAGATGCTAGACATTCTTTTACTATTATAGCCATACATGTAAATATCCAGTTGTGTTGGTCTCTTCCTCTCAGGTGGAGAAGGCCTCTGTGTTACTGCAGGAAGTGGAGGCAGAGCTTCCTGATGGCTCCAAGGTGAAGGCATCTACTGAGGAGCTTCAGGATGTGCTGCAGTCCTGGGAACAGTACCAGGACCGACTAGACTGCGAGCACAGAGCCCTGTCTGCACTGGAACTGCGCACTGCCAGGCTGCTGGGTGTCCCTGCTCACCTGGAGCAGGCTCCTTCTATTCCACTCTGTCAGCAGCTGCAAGCGATGCAGGGCCGATACGACAAGTAAGATGTTGTTTGATGTGCTTTTAACGTGACTTTTAATGTCCGGTATCTCCTGCCCGAGGGCAGCAGCTTAAACAGCTAGTGTCCTGGGTGTTTTTTGTCCTTGGGGATGTTTTTTGCTTTTGTCAAACATCCGTGCAACTGCCATACTACTGTACACACCTTGACTGTATGTCAGAACCACCGCAATAATCTCTTGACTCCATTAGCAAGATCAGATCCATTTAATCCTGGAACACTCACCCTCCAAAGGCTGAAAGACCTGACTTAGAGCTGTCATTACACTCACTGCTCTCTTGTTTGCATAAATGAGAAATATTCATTATGATCTCTGCTCTTGTATTTTTTCTAAAGGCGATTGCTATCCTGCCACACAAAGACTTAATTACCCATAAGCTGGATAAGCAATCAGCTGAAAGTGGGTCAGGTGTCGATTGCAGTGGGTGTGTAAGGTCATGCCAACTTAGACTTGGCATCGGGCCCTAAATGTTGTACTCAACAGTGTATTGTTGGGGGTTTTTTTGGATTTTTTTTTAAGTGCAATCTCCCGCTTTCATGGGTATTAGGTAAGAAGCCAGAAAACTGCCTAACTTCTGTTTTAATGGCTGGATGTTTGTGTTTCTGCTTCACAGTGTGAAGCAGAGGAGCAGGGAGGGTTTGCAGGCAGCCAGGCAGGAGCTGGAGGAGAGAGAAAAGGTTCGACAGGAGCTGCGGGGCATCCAGGTTTGGCTGAAAGCTGCTGATAGTCTTCTGTCAGAGATGGAGAAGAGCAGCAGCACACAGGAGCTACAGGTGGGTCTCTCGAGTTACTGTTTGTCAGGGTTACGTCACACCTACGAGTGGATTTCTCATTAGGAAAGCTGTTCGTGTGGTCCACTGAAAGGGCTCTGGGTGTATCCAGGTCCTACTTTGGAATCCTCTAATCTAAACACACATCAGAGTGCTCAGAGCTTCTCTCTCCATCCCGGCCACTGGAGTGGAAATAATGAGCCGCTAATGAGACAGGACAGTTTCATCATGTGAACTGAAACACAAAGATGCATTTGTACTCTGTGTGTAACATCATAGCTATTTTTACACTGACACACTTGTCTTCACACTCAATGGCTAAACTGATGCTTATATATTGCATTGTATAGTTTCAGTGTCACTCCGCTTGGTCTGCTTTTTGTATGACATGTTTAGCTCAGCTGGCAGTAGCCAGTTGAACTCACTTAAACCCCTGCTGGTGCATCAGCAGGGCTTTTCTGACCCTAACCGTGATGAATACAGAGAGTGAAGCAGCTTGTTGGCTGTGTAGTGAACTGTGTAGTTTAGTCCGCTAAATATGAGATCTCTGAATCTGACCGTTGGCTTGGCTTCAGGCCTGGGAGCTGTTCGGTGTTCACGTCTATAAAACCACCAACCCACAAAATCACTCTGATCACTCTGCCCTTTGTCCTGAAACCTGAGCAGAGGCCAACATCTCATCCACTCCAGCTTTCTATCCTCACACACACACACACACACACTTTTTCCTTCCCCTTGCAGAGTCTGTGTTTCTGAAAGACCCCCCTTTCCATCACCCAACGGTTCCCCCATCACTCCCACCCCCCTCACCCCTCCTCTTGTACCAGACACCTTTTGTTCGGAGTTGTAAGTGGATCTTCCAGGTGGCTGTTGTAGCCAAGTCATTTCATGGGCACACACAAAGACACACATATTTCTACTGCTGCACTTGTGAGGACACTCATTGCCATGCATTAATATATCCTAGCGTGTCCCTGACATCAGTGTCAACCTAATTGTAAACCTCACTCTTTAACTCTCACTCAACCTTCAGACAGGCCTTTGTAAAAGTGTGGACCGGCGAAAAATGTCCTCGCTTTAATGAAATTACAGATTTCCTAAAATGCATTTATGAAAGATGGAGACCATAATAATAAAAAGTTACCATTTTCCTCAAATAAGTGGTAACTTATGAACTTTGTCAAACATTTCCTCTCTTTGTTAAAATGTCTCCATGTTCTACTTTCTCCTAATCTTTTAAAATAACTTCTAGAATGACCTCAGATGGATTCTTCATAATTGCTCAAAACACAAATTGGTCCTCACAAAGATGGCTATAAACGACGCACACACAGTTTGCACTCTTCGTCTCCTGCTTTCCTGCAAAGAAACTGTCTCTGTATACCCTCTCTTCCTCCCTTCCTTTGTGTCGTGCGCGCACACACACACACACACACACACACACACACACACACACACACACACACACACACACACACACACACAC